>BLSH010191991.1:38789-54826 GCA_018402905.1 Glandirana rugosa
GGTTTACTCATTGATGCGGTGACGTATGTTGCTTGATCACCTGCGTGTGGTTGTGGTTCGTCTTGTTTATGTTGCGTAGTGACGTTTTTACCGCCTGGATCTCCTGGCAAGCGCGTCTTTGTTAGAGTTTTAGTCCCCGTAGGGACTCAGACAGTGGGGGCCCCTTGAGGGTGTTATGGACGTTGTAAAGAAATTTCGCAACCAAGGACGAGAGAGGTGTTACCTGGATTGATAACTATCTGGCGGAGGCTATGATCTGGTCTTTGGCTTGGAAAAAATGTAGCCTTGCCAGTACATCTCTGGGTTTTTCCGCCGGGATGTGAGAGGGTTTAAAGATTCTGTGCGCTCTATCAATAGTTAGGTCCATTGTGGAGAGAGCAGGAACCAACGCTTTAAAGAAATGTTGCAGGTATTGTGGGAGTTCCCCGGGGGTGACAGACTCAGGGATGCCCCTGATTTTGAGATTGTTTCTGCGCGAACGGTCCTCTAGGTCCGCCATTTTTGCAGTGATGCGTTGTATTTGTTCTGCTTGGTGTTGGTGTGCGTCCACTAGTTCGTTGTATGCAGTGGCGTAGTTACTCATTTGGTGTTCAAACGTGTCTGTTCTTTCGCCCAGCTCGTCTATTTGGTGTTGCATGTGGGCGACGGCTTGATTGATATCTTGTCTGAGGTCTTTCCTCAGATCTTTCTGTAGTGAGAGTAACATATGTTTAAGAACGTTCTCTGACACTGGATTATCGGTGGTCGGGAGCGAAGCGAGCGATTCCGAACGTTCGGGAGATTCCGAACGTTCTTGGTCCGAAAGTTCTTGGTCCGAAAGATCGTTCGCGGTAAGATCGCGGGTTTGGGAGAAGGTAAGATGTTTCTTGCTTACCGGACCCGGGTGAGATGGCGAGGCGTGAGGGGAAGATGCGGCCCTCTTAGTGGAGTCTCTGGCTCTGTTCCCTTGCGGCGCTGTGCAGTCCATGTCATCAGTGGGCTCTCCGGAGGAAGTGGAGTGGGGATGTGGGAGAGATGATTTACTGGAGGCCCCGGCTCCATTCTGCCTGCCCGCATGGCGGGCCTCACTGAAAAATTCAGTAAGCTTCCTTGGTTCTGCAGGATGGGATTTTTTCCCCGTCATTTGTGAGGGATTAGTAGTGTCCAGAAAAATGATTTTGGATGGTGGATTGTCCAGTTAGCAGGTCCTGTGCTGAAAAATCTT
This sequence comes from Glandirana rugosa, assembly GCA_018402905.1. Classification (NCBI taxonomy): domain Eukaryota; kingdom Metazoa; phylum Chordata; class Amphibia; order Anura; family Ranidae; genus Glandirana; species Glandirana rugosa. The sequence goes on from BLSH010191991.1 coordinate 39,994, forward strand.
CCCTGTGCTGGGAGAGAGAAGAGATCAGGCAGGCATCTCAGTGTGCGGCCAAGCTCCGCCCCTCACACTTCTTTTTAAAATGTGTGTATCACTTTAAATGAAACCGTCAATCATTGCACATCTCTTCTGCATAATTATTTCAATTGTGTGTGTCACTTTAAATCAAACCGTCAATCATTGCACATCTTTTTTTCACACTTCTTTTAAAATGTGTGTATCACTTTAAATGAAACCGTCAATCATTGCACATCTCTTCTGCACAATTATTTCAAGTGTGTGTCACTTTAAATCAAACCGTCAATCATTGCACATCTTTTATTCACACTTCTTTTTAAAATGTGTGTATGTCTTTAAATGAAAACGTCAATCATTGCACATCTGCTATTCACACACATGTGTTCTGCACCAGAACAGATGTTCTTCACACATTAAATCTTTTCTTCATACATCTGGAAATAGAATAGAACACTTTACCTAAAACCGGGGAGAAACCATACACATGCACTTGAAACATCTGGATAGTGTGTTTCTACGAAGTAGCCTTTCCTGGTGTCTAGAATAAAAAGAAGAGATCAGTAGAGGAATAAGAAAATGTAACAATTGAAATTGTAGATAGTCTGAAGAAAATACTAAAAGGGGGAAGCGGCAAAAACTAGCCACTAAGCCCCCTAAAGTCCTGGTAGTGAGGAGACTAGGGCAACCCCTCACCAGCAGGAAAAAGAATAACGGTGTCTGCTCTAGCAGCAGAACTACATCTGACTCAAGGAGTATCATTAACCACTTCAGCCCCGGAAGGTTTTGCAGCTTTAGGACCAGAGCACTTTTTGCGATTCGGCGCTGCGTCGCTTTGACTGACAATTGCGCGGGCGAGCGACGTTGTACCCAAACAAAATTTGCGTCCTTTTTTCCCCACAAATAGAGCTTTCTTTTGGTGGTATTTGATCGCCTCTGCGTCATTTCTTATCGCCGCTATAAACAAAACAAGAGCGACCATTTTGCAAAAAAACCCAAATTTCTTACTTTTTGCTAAAATTCAAATCCAAAAAAAAAATATAAAAAAACATTTTTTTTCACCGTTTTTGGCCGAATTATATAATTCCTCATATTTGCGATAAAAAAAATTGCAATCGGCGTTTATTGATTGGTTTGCGCAAAAGTGGCCGCGTTTACGGATGGTGAGAATTCATTTCTGGGGTTTTTATTTATTTATTTTTTTTTACTAGTAATAGCGGCGATCTGCGATTTTTAGCGGTAATGCGATATTGGGGGGGACATGTCGGACCATTTTGACACTTTTTTGGGACCAATGACATTTATTCAGCGATCAGAAATTTAAATGTCCACTGATTACTGTATAAATGTCATTGGCAGTGAAGGGGTTAACCTGGGGGGGCGATCTAGGGGTTAACTGTGTTCCCTGGGTGTGTTCTTACTGTGGGGGAGTTGGGCTAACATGGGCATGAGAGATCTAACTGATCCCAGTGACAGGGATCAGTAGATCTCTCATGCCCCACTGACAGGGCGGGGAACCGCCGTGTTTACATCGGCGGTTCCCCGTTCTTTGCCCTGTAGCCGCTCATCGCGGCTCGCCGGCGGACATCGGGTCCGCCCGAGCCGCGGGCACACTCCTCAGGAGTGCGGCGGGGGCGCGCGTGCCCCCTGGTGGGCAAAATACGAATCGCCGCCTATTTACGTCGATTCGCGCCCAGCTCCCCGACTGCCGCCGTGAAAAGACGGCGCGCGGTCGGGAAGCGGTTAAGAAAATCCCTAAGTCAGAGGGAGGAGCATGGCCTCCTTCCTGGTCACTTATCCGGAGCCAAAACATAATTTGAACTGGTGGCCTATCCAGAAGTAGCCCATTAACTTGTATCTGATAGTGTAGTCATATAGGGGTATCCCGATGGAACACGACCGTACCAGTCGGGGACAATCGGGAGGACCCATCAAGACCCGCAGAGAGGTCTTCTCTGTTTCCTAGACTTGAGGGAGAGGCAAAATAAGGGAGTCTAGGTGGGACTGATGGAACTCAATCAACTAGCTCTAAAACGTGTTATATAAAGCCAGTGGAGATAATTAAAACAATTAAAACCAAACATTGGGGACATCCTCTAGTCAGCTCCCGTCCCGCCCTCGTATATTTGGTCCAGCCAGGGGTAGGGTTAAGAAGTAGGCCAACCCCTGACCTCCCAAATAAAACCTAGAAAAGAAAATATGTCATTAAACAGAAATAAACAACCAAGTGTTAGTCACCCTTCATGGGGAGTGTCAAAATTCAGAGGTCCTTGAAGATTGGAATCTAAAAAGGCCACCTTGAGGAACAAAAATAAGGAGGGTAACATGAAGATTAAGGAGGGTGAGAGTCCTTAGCCCTCTTCTGTTGCTGTTTCTGCCACATTGGAAGTATGGGACTCCTGGGGGAGGGTCTCTTAGAGGGACCCAGGTTCTTGTGCTGAGAAGCCGCAGAGGATTCTAGTGATATGAGATTGAGCTTGATCAGCAGCCGTTCTCCTTCTTGGAATGAGGAAAAGCCAAATTTCTTGCCTTTGAAGATGAAAGTTAGACGAAAGGGGAAGGACCACCAGTATTTGGCAGATGACTTATTGAGAATTTCCAGAAGGGGTTTCAGGGCTCTTCTCTTCTGTATCGTGGTTGGCGATAAATCCGCGAAGATCTGAACAGAGTGGCCCTGAATGGAAAGGTTGGAGCTGGATCTAGAGACCCTCATGATCTCCTCTTTAACACCATAAAAGTGAGGTTTTATCACAATGTCTCTAGGGAGGCCATCCGCCCTCGGCAGCTGGAGAGCTCTTTGAGCCCTATCTAATTCCAGGCGGTGCTCCGGAATATCTGGGATGATTTCTTTAATAAAATCGCTCACAACTGCTCGCACATCTGTGATGGTTTCTGGTACCCCTCGGATTCGAAAGTTATATCATCTAGAGCGATTCTCCAAATCGTCTATTTTGGAGAAGGCCGCCTCCAGTTGATCTTGAAGGTCCTGAATACGTGCAGTGTTTTGATTGATTCTGGAAGCTGATTGGTCCGTCTTCTGCTCAATTATGTCTATTATGGTTCCCAAGCCTTGAAGGTCAACCTGGATAACAGAGGTAATTTGAGAAGCTGTTTGGGCAAGTCCTTTAGAAAGCATTTTGGAGAATACCTCCATCATCATCTAAAAGTCTGAATGAGGTATACGAACTTGGGGGGTGGACGGGTCCAATTGAAAGTTAACCTGGCCCTGATCCTTGAGAGGGGTAGTAATGAGTTCATCTAGAGTCCGCTCCAAAAGAGAAATTGTAGAGGACGGGGAAAGGACTTGCGCTGAAGGCAGAGTGCCTAGAGGTGGTCCTGGAGATGTAAGGACTTGAGACCCTACGTCTGATCCGGCCTCCATCTCCTCAATGGGCACGAGGGTTGGGAGGGGTCCTGTAGACCCTTGAGGGCCTTTCGGGTTTCATAGCCAGGTTGGCGAGAGATGTCCCTTCTGACCGCTCCTGATTGCATGATGCAAGGGTGAAGTGGGTCAATAGACAAATAGGGAAAAGGAGGCCCCCCCCTTAAAACAGGTCCCTGAAGAAGTGCGTAGAATGCTTTTGGGTAAAAGATTGAGGCAAGGAGAATGAATGTCCAAGTTATTGGAGAAAGGGTGGGGGAATTCACTGCTGGTATAATGGAATAAGGGGATAACGTCCTGCGGCTTATGTGGGTAGGACTAAAAAATATGAGGATCCATTAATCAGGGGTAGAGATAAAGTGTTGTAATGAGCTTGTGGTACAGGCTCTGTTAATTAGCCTCCCCTTGGAAAAAGAAAATACCCCCCCCGCCCCACCAACTGGGGTGGTTTTGAAGTCAAAATATGGTGTTTCAGGCTGGGGCTTAATGAACAGTCTCCTTGGGAGATCCCCTAGAGCCTCCAGCAGTGTAAACCCCCTTTTGAATGAATGCTCCACTGGCCGCTTGAGGTATAGGCCCAAGCCGCGGCCTCAATTTAGGGCTAGTGGCCGGGTGCGATTAGCGTGACGCTGTTCTCAATATCCATTTTTCCCAATGTGTATCCTGCGGCTCTCCACTGTCCCCCCCCCTGAGCGGGTCGGCCGAGCTCCGCTGCGGGCTGCAGCGGCTCCAGTAGTGTATACCCCATTTTAACTGTGTGATCCGCGGTTCGCTAGATGGGTAGGCCCAAGCCGCAGCCTCGAGTTAGGGCTAGCGGCCGGGCACGAGGAGCGAGAGACGATCCACAATTTTCTTTTTCTTTAAGAAGACTCCTGCGGCTCTCCCCTACCTCCCCTCCCCGTGAGCTGGTCGGCCAGGCTCCACTGCGGACTGTAGCGGCTCTGAAGGACCGGGAAAGGATGGAGCTCCAGGCTCAAGCAGCCGCCATGGAAGCTCCGCGCATGCGCACTCCTTTTTCCTTATCTTTTAGTTGTTTCTCAGTAAAGGGCTCATGGTTGGCTTCAAGGATTTCTGAACAACGTCAGAATATATCTGTCCTAAAGGCTTGCTGAGTATCCTCTCATTAACTTTCATTCGCTTAGAATGCAAAAAGCCCAACTTCTAATCAATTAACCCTTTCTTAGGATGGGTACTGTTTTAATCTACAGGGTGGGCCATTTATATGGATACACCTTAATAAAATGGGAATGGTTGGTGATATTAACTTCCTGTTTGTGGCACATTAGTATATGTGAGGGGGGAAACTTTTCAAGATGGGTGGTGACCATGGTGGCCATTTTGAAGTCGGCCATTTTGAATCCAACTTTTGTTTTTTCAATAGGAAGAGGGTCATGTGACACATCAAACTTATTGGGGATTTCACAAGAAAAACAATGGTGTGCTTGGTTTTAACATAACTTTATTCTTTCATGAGTTATTTACAAGTTTCTGACCACTTATAAAATGTGTTCAATGTGCTGCCCATTGCGTTGAATTGTCAATACAACCCTCTTCAAGGTCTCCCGTTCTGACCCCCTTAGACTTTTATCTTTGGGGTCATCTGATGGCAATTGTCTATGCTGTGAAGATACGAGATGTGCAGCACCTGAAACTATGTATACTGGAAGCCTGTGCTAGCATTTCTCCTGCGGTGTTGCTATCAGTGTTTGAAGAGTGGGAGAAGAGGGTTGCATTGACAATCCAACACAATGGGCAGCACATTGAACACATTTTATAAGTGGTCAGAAACTTGTAAATAACTCATGAAAGAATAAAGTTACATTAAAACCATTGTTTTTCTTGTGAAATTCCCAATAAGTTTGATGTATCACATGACCCTCTTCCTATTGAAAAAACAAAAGTTGGATTCAAAATGGCCAACTTCAAAATGGCCGCCATGGTCACCACCCATCTTGAAAAGTTTCCCCCCTCACATATACTAATGTGCCACAAACAGAAAGTTAATATCACCAACCATTCCCATTTTATTAAGGTGTATCCATATAAATGGCCCATCCTGTAGTTTATAACTGATAATAAAGATCTGTGTGCACAGTATAGACAAATTTAATTATGGCTGGAGTTCCAGAACAAACAAAAGAGGTAAATATCACTTCTTCTGAGTATTTTTCATATTTTTCTTTGTCAAAAATTTGTATTGTTTTAATAAGAAGTGTAAAGGTACACAAAAATATGGTAAGCCGTCACAAAATGCATATAGATGGCAACAGGCATGTTAGCAATTGTAATTATGCTATGGATAAGAGTAGCCATGAGGATACAGAAGAAGCTGTTGGGTAGGATTGGCGGCTAATCCATAAAAAGTAAATGTCATCATAGAAATGTTTTACAATAACTGATATGGGTGTTAGTAATCAAACATGTTAAAGCGGTAGTAAACCCATGCATTTAACAGGTTAAAAACCAGTCACATTTCCGGCACGTGCCGGAAATGTAACACTCCCATTGGTTGTGCTCTAAACCAAACTGTCAAACCATCCAATGGCTGGTGTCATAGCTGATCACATGTGCAGCATCATGGCAGTTGTAGATTAAACAGAGGCAAAAGATGGCAGCTTCCTTGGCTGAAAATGATAGGAGGGTTTACTACCACTTTAACAAGTTATGACTAGAGATGAGCGAACTTCTAGAAGTCCGGGTTCTGCTGGTTCGGCCAAACTTCGGAACAAAGTCCGGGTTCGGGTCCGGACAGAACCGAACTTTGTCCCGGACCCCGAACCCCATTGAAATCAATGGGGACACTGACTTTTAGGCACAAAAAAGGCTGTAAAATAGTCCTGGAAGGTCCTAGAGGTCTGCAAAAGGAAGGAAATGTGGGTAAGGGTGGGACAAGTGACCTACAAAGAAATGGGGACAGGGAAATAACTTTAAATATTTAAAAAAAAATAAAAACATAAAAAATGCAAAAATGGAGGTCATCTTCAAAATGGGTCTGAAAAGTATTAATTAACGGTAGAGGCCATAGAACTGTTCTAAAATCATCTTCAAATTGTGTCAAAAAAGTATAAATAAGCCGGGAGAACCCATATCACTGTTCTGCAAAATGTGTGTGTCACTTTAAATGAAACCGGGAATAAGTGAACATCTGTTCTGCAAACTTATTTAAAGTCTGTGTGTCACTTTAAATGAAACCGTGAATCAGTGCACATCTGTTCTGCACAATTATTTAAAGTCTGTGTGTCACTTTAAATGAAACCGGGAATCAGTGCACATCTGTTCTGCAAAATTCTTTAAAGTCTGTGTGTCACTTTAAATGAAACCGTGAATCAGTGCACATCTGTTCTGCAAAATACTTTAAAGTGTAAAGTCATACAGGCAATATTATCTTAGTCTAGGGTGTGTATCCCAACCGGGAGAGGCAAAAAAAAAAAACTTACATTAAATTAACACAGAGAAGAGGGCCCCAAGAGGGGCAAACACACGTAGGCAGCAGAGGGGAAAGGGCATATAGACATATATAATATACATATGCATATGACAATATAGTGTTAAGCCATTACAGAAAGGCATTGAATGTTAAGGACGTGTTGAGCCCTGGGGGTTCAGTGGCCCTCTGGTTGTAGATCCACTTTGCCTCCCTCCTCAGTATTATCCCATTAAAGTCACCCCCGGGGTTCGGAATAACATTCTCTAATACATGGAAGGACACAAAGGAGGGGTCAAAGCTATGGTTCAATCCGACATGTTTACATATCGAGGTGTATAATAGACCTGCATCCAGGTAGTACAGATGGTCCTGTATACGTCTACCCAACGTTCTTTTGGTTTTCCCTATGTAGAATGCACTGCATCTACACGTGGCCATATAGACCACCCCCACTGTTTGGTAATCTGCATAGGTTTTGGATCTAAATTGTCCTCCTCTGGGTAGGGGGAATGTAGTCCCTTCCCTTATCCAGGGACATTGTGGGCAACTACCACACCTAAAGGTACCAGTTCCACCCGAGGCCCCCTCTGCACAGGGCGGGGACATATAGTGACTATGCACCAGTTTGTCTCGGATGGAAGGTGATTTCCTATACACAACTTCCGGTCAGTCCCTCACATATCTAGAAATAGTGGTGTCTTCGGCCAGAAAATGCCAATTTCTGGCCAACATTTCGCTAAATGCCTCCTGCCTGTCGCTGAAGGTAGTAACCAATTTGGTTGTATTTACAGACTCACATTTTCTAATATGGAAAATGAGACTCTGTCTTTCTTGGGATTTGGCCCACTGATAGGCTTTCTTTAATACCTTTTTACTGTATCCTCTCTTCCGGAGGCGAAGAAATAGGGATCGTGCCTCCATCTCAAAACCCCCGTTCCTGGCACAGTTCCTTCTTAGTCTGAGATATTGACTATAAGGAATACTACGTACTAAGGATCGGGGATGTGCGCTATTGAAATGCAGGATCGTATTACCTGCTGTTTGTTTCTGGTAGAGAGAGGAGAAGATGAACCCTTCAGGACTAATGTACAGTTGTAGGTCAAGGAACAAAATGCTATTGAGGTCCGATTGGACCGTGAATTTGAGATTGTATTCATTCTTGGAAATATGTACCATGAATTTAAAAAGTTCCTCAGCCGTTCCGGTCCAGATGACCAAAACATCATCTATGTACATAGACGAGGCGTCATCTGAAAAAAGGGACCTTTCCCAACCCCCCAGGTATAGGTTGGCATACGATGGGGCACAACCTGTCCCCATCGCAACCCCCTGCACCTAGAGGTATGAGGTCCCATTGAAGGTAAAGGTGTTGCATGATAGAATATGTTGTAAAAGCTTGAGTATGAACTCATTAAGAGGCCAGGTATTCCAATGCAGCTCCCCTAAAAAAGTAGCCACAGCCTCCACTCCCTTTGAGTGAGGAATGCTGGAATATAGCGCCTCTATATCTTTTGCTACCAGGCGGGCCCCAGCAGGTTCCACCATACCTTCAATGATTTTGAGAAGTTTCAGAGTATCTTTTAGATAAGATGGTAATCTCTTAACGTGAGGCCTTAATTGTCTGTCAACATATTGACTTGCTTTTTCAGTATGGCAGCCAATGCCCGATACAATGGGGCGGCCTGGTGGTCTGTCAAGACATTTATGCACTTTCGGAAGTGCATAAAATGTAGAAGTGACAGGCCGTTTGATATCCAAGAATTCATATAGATCCTTGTCAATCAAAGCCTGGTTATACGCTGCCGTTATCAAGCTTTTATACTCCGACCGATGCGTCAAAATAAGTTCCTCATTGATCTGTTGATACCACTCAGAATTGTTTAGAATATTATTACACATATCAATATATTGTTCTCGATCCATAACGACCACATTGCCCCCCTTGACAGAGGGTTTAATGAGAATGTGATCATTATGGACCAGGTTAGCCAAAGCCCGCTGCTGCTGTTCAGCGAGATTCGAGGGGCTCAACCCATGAGATGTCGAGAGCCTCCCGACCTCCTTGACTGTTTGCTTTAAAAAAGCCCATATAGCTGGGCATGTCTGAAGTTTCGGAAATTTTTTGGACTTAGTCCTAAATTTGATTGGTTCAGGTGATGGCTCATCTCCCTCATCCCCAGATGAAGGGGAGGAGGAGGAGGAGCCATCATCCCGAATGCTCTCACAATGTTCATTTTCATCAAGCAGTTGAATGAGGATTTTAAGTGTTCGGAAGTCCTGTACCTTCCAACCCTTGTATAAATCCTAGCCTCGGGTCACTGTTTGACCACCATCCTTATCAAAGATAAACTTGTAAGTCAAATCTCTGGCAAACAGATGGAGGTCCTTCACTAGTTCAAATTTGTTAATCTGTTGGAGTGGACAAAAACTAGGGCCGAGTCGAAGAATGTCTATTTCAGAGGGTGACAAGGGGTATGATGACAAATTAATTACATCTAGGGAGTCTCCGATTGTGTCTGTTTGATCACAAATGGGTCTAGCTTCCCCATTTTCATTGTTGGCATTGGGGTTTGTGGTGGTGGATGCCCTCCTAAAGGGGATGCATTAATACTAGTCGTATTTAATGTCTGAGTCTTTGGGATTGCTCCTAAATTTCTAGTTATCCCCCCCACATCCTTGGTTTCCTTATCCCTGAACATAGTCAGACCGGACCCCTTATTTCTATCATCCTCCAAAGAAATGGTAGGTTCCGTATTGTTTTTTTTCCTAAAACCTGGTGAAGGCTTTAAAGGAGAGAGTGGGCGTTTGTTATTTTTCCCTTCCTGTGGGTGCCGTTTCCCTTCTCATCCCCATTTTTTGGAGGATCCTCCTTTCCCATTCTTCCCCCTCTGTGCTGTACTCGATCGTTGAGATGATAAAGACGATGCTAGAGAGGCCTCGGATTCAGACTGGTAAGCGGAGAAGCTTCTCCCCATTCCCAGTCGGTTACCTCTGTTGCCTCTACTATTCCTTCCTCTCTGCCATCTATAAGCATAGCCTCCTAAAAAGGCTAACTTATCTCTGTAAAATGTATTTTCCTTCCTTGTGACAATTTCCTTATTATAATTTTCTAAATATTGTATAAGTTCCTGCTCTCTCTTTTTGAAATCCATATTTTGGGGGAAGGCACTACCAGTTCTTCTTAGTTCTTCAATATCTTTTTCCAGGTTAGTGAGATCCTTCAGGTATTTTTCCTTTAGCATCTCCATCAGCCTAGTCGAGCACTGCGTAAGGTGTTCCTCCCAGCGTTCACGAAAGGCTGTGTCATTGATGTCAAATGAAGGAAAAACCTGAATTCTCAACCCCTGTGGATTGACTCGTTCCTTAATATATCGTTCGAAGAACCGGACGTGCCAACCAAGGTTGGATTTCTTTTCCAAGAATTTTTTAAGTTTCTGAAAATAAACATCTATTTCCACATTTTTCTGTGTAGGTGGATTGCACGTTTGTTGGATGGAGTCTAAAATCCCCTCCCAGTTAGCACCAAAAATTTGGGTCATTGTTGGAAATCCCTAAGACCAGATAGCCAATTATCTTGATACACAAATATCTTATACAATCATATGACAAATCAAATTAAATATATTTTGATCACTTTTTCCTTAATTCACACCATGACTGATCACCTCTGTGTTTGAGTGTTTGCCACTCGTAATTCATGACATCAATAGCTAAAGTGGGTGATCAGTTTTGGAGAGGACTATACAATCCGCATCCCATAAACTAAACTACAACTAATCCATTAAAGTCCCCTTAACTTGGCCTGAACCGTTTTCCAGATCCTGGATTTGGTCCTGGCTTTTTCTTTCTTTTCTCATGTTAACAAGTTATGTCTATGGAGAAGATGGTGACCCATATGGATGTCGTGGGTTGGGAAGAGGTACAGAAAGGAGGGAAGAAAGAGGAAGTAGGGGTAAGGGCGTGTATAGGAAAAAGTGAGGGTGAGTGGTCAGAGAAGGATCTCTAACGAGTGCTCACACCCAGACAGGGGAAAGGAAAGTGCAGGTACAGATGCAAGAGGGAAAGAGCTTCCCTGGGTGGTAGCATGGTTATAATTCAGGAGATGATGAGGTGGAACAAAAAAGAGGTGCAATTATCAAAGCACTAATAAGGTTTTGTCGAAGTCAGAGGGTAAGCAATCCTTCACCCAGGGTTGCCATATTTTCTCAATTTACGTATTTTATAATTTTCTATGGCTGCCATTTTAGCATGAATAAGGGCCCTATTCATTCTATGTTTAGCTTCGGTCACAACCAAAGTCGAGTATTTCCAAGCCTTGGCAATAGTTTGCTTGCCAGCTGTGGTAAGCTGTAGGAGTAGTTGGAAATGGTTACGGGTCAGATCAGCTGGTTTGGGGTTTAAAAGAGCCATTGCAAGATCGGGATGGATGTTGGTTTCTAAAGCTTTAGAGGCTATTGTGAAGATGTTCTTCCAAAACTCTTGGGCGATAGGGCAGTGCCACCACACATGGAAATGTGTGCCTTGAACTGAACAGCCCCAAAAACACATCGCAGAGTATGAGGGGACATATTTTGCGATCCTAGATGGAACTAGGTACCAGTGTGCGAGGATCTTATAGTTATTTTCTAATGCTAAGACATTTGGTGAGGAAGATTTAGTGGCTGTCCAGATACTGGACCAATCTGCGGTCACAAATGTGTGCCCCAAATCCTGTGCCAAGTTATTGACATATGATGGTGGTGAGTTGTTTGGATTAACATTTAACTGATGGTAGAGAATCGATATGAGTCCTCTTATGTGAGGGTCACACTTGCATATACGTTCAAATTGTGACATCTGGGTTAGTAATGAACCTGTTTTATAGAGTGGCATGTAGAAGTTTTTAATTTGTAGGTAGCAAAATAGTTCTGACCTACAGAGTCTGTAGGGTGAATGGTGTGGAGCGGTGGAAAGCAATGAGAGTTCCCCGTTGTTTGGTTGTGGCCGAAGCTGTATAGAATTAAGTGCTGAGGAATTTTGGGGTGGATTTATTGGTAAAATGGGTTTCCTGTAAGCTGATTATGTGAGCTTTGGCCGCCTTGAAAAAGTGGTGTGCCTTGGTGCGTTTATGAGGAGTTTTGAAACCTTGAACATTCAAGGTGAGCATGTTTAGGGGGCCATGGTTGTTGCATAGTGGTTATAATGATGGAAAGGACAAATTTTGAGAGAGGAATCGTGGCTACCATAGGGAGATAGAAAGGGAGGGGGAGTAAGATAGAGCAGGAAGGAACATAGGGAAATAGAACAACCCCATTAACCACTAACAATATAGCTGAATAACAGTATAACAATAGGGTAAAGGAGCATGCTAGGGGAGTGACAAGTGGTCCCTTAGAGGCTCGAAGACTACCATCAGATAGACCCGAATAGAAGTCTAATATATTGTGTATATGGTAGCGCTGCTTTACCGCCCTAAGGTTAGAACACACAAATTATGTAACAATAACAATTCCTGGTGAAAATTGCTTAATGTTGTGCAAATAAACAAAAAAGCATAAATGATACAATAAACTGTGCAAATAATTGGCGGTAATATACCGACTCCAAAATAAAGTGCATAAGTCCTTGTGCAAAATAGCAAACAATTGTGATATATGAAAAAAATGTGGTGTAATAGTCCACAAGAGTGGATGTGGGGGGATCTTCTTGACCCTCTTCTCTGTCAGTCATAAGCTAATAAGCCACGAATCTCTCCAACACCATGTGACTCCACTGTGTTCCCTCCACCGAGTGCAATGAAGGTTCACCTCCAGCATCAACCCCGCGGGGTCAAATGCGCACAGAAAACAAACAATCCAATTCGTCGATGGCCACTTCTCCTTTAAGACTGGCTTTTCCTGCAATCATCAGTGACTCCACAATGGCATGGAATGAGAAAAAGTACTTCCAATAGTGCAATATGTATGGTACTGATCAGAACAAACCATACCACCCCAGCTTCAAAAAATTTCTTTCATAAAAAACTTAATTTCTCATGTATGGGACCAATGTAACCACCGCCAGGCTTCACCTTTACATGTTAGGCCACCATCCTCATGGCTTTGTCTAGAGGATCAAGCCGAGCAGTTGTAGTGAGGTGGTTATATAGGTACTAATGGTATTGAACTCCTATGGACAGTAATTATCTTAATTCATGCATGCGTGGTAATTCTCGATGATTGCGGGGGGTTCCACGCATGCCTGTTACTGTTAGCTGTTCGTCTAATCTGAATGGGTATTAGGTGTCGGTAATTAGAATGGAGGAAATAGCAAGATTCACGCATTTTTTGGGGGAATTGAGAAATATCACCCCCATTGGAGGGGGAATAATAAAATCATATCTCTCAGCCAACGAGAATCCTTTTGGATACATCCCCTAGGGCACAATATTGATTTCAACATAAATTGTTTTATCAGCAATATTTAGTACATACTATGGATAGCACATTCAATTAGATTCTGAGTCTAGACCATTGTCTGCTTACACCATAGTTACCTCTTTTTTTGCTTTTAGGTTCTATATCATTGGTACAATTTGTACACAATTTATATATTTTTATATTTCGTTTTAACGTTCTTTTCCATGACAATGTTCAGCTCTCACAAAGCAGTTGTCAATCCCGGTCCTATACCAATGTAAGTAATCTTATTTGGGGTATTAAGTTTGGTTTGCCCCCTGTTGAAACATGTCTGCTCTGGGATCCTTGCATCTATGCTAAAGTTCCCCTGTTTTTTGACCATAGTCTATTGGCCCGTAATTACCCCTCCTTGTTTTCTTTTTAACCTATTTTTTATCTGGTTGGATAACAAGTTGTTTATCTTTATATCATGTCACATCTGTTTAGGATATGCTCCTTTAAGATGATGTTTTGTATTGTTATTGTGAACGCCACTTAGGAATTATCACATCATTTTAACTGTCCTCATTTTTGGCCATGTTTTTGTAGCACTCCAGTTCCAGTTGTTGATTATAGTGTATTGGCCCACAATAACCTATCTTTCCTCTTAATATTTAATCTGGGTAGTCATTGTGCTACTTAATGTCTTATTTTATTCTACATCTTCTTCATAATACACATTTGATAATAGGATTCATGTCCAGCATTTTTATTGTGAACGCTTACAGGAATCACCTTTACTTGTATTCTAGTCTTTATTCATGGCTAGTGTTGAGCGAACCTGGACTGTAACGTTTGGGTCCGTACCGAACTTTGTGGTGTCCGGGAGCCGAACCCGAACACGGACATTTCAAAAAACGTTCGGGTTAGGGTTCTGGGTTCTGGTAGTTGATCACGCAAGTTGAATAGCTGCAGGGCAGCCAATCAACAAGCGTTTCACTGGTTTGCCCTTAGAAGCCATCACAGCCATGCCTACTAATGGCCAGTGCATCATGTGACCCAGCCCCTATATAAGCTGGAGTCACTTGATGCTGCAGTCACATGCTCTCTGAGACTCTGGCTAATATAGGGAGAGGAAGCTGCCAGCGTTTTTGTGAGGGACAGATTGCAGACACTTTAACATCTGATCCTGCATCCTGAGATTACTACTAGTGTTGCTCTGAGGGACAGATTGCAGATCAAATCCTGCATAACACAACAATCGCTACGATCGTACACAACGATCAGATTATGGGAGTAATTTGAGATTTCACATACTGCTGCTTTGAGTAACAGATTGCAGATCAAACCCTGCCTAACACAACGATCGTTACAATTGTACACAATGATCAGATTGTGGGATCGTACACAACGATCAGATTGTGGGAGTAATTTGAGATTTCACATACTGCTGCTTTGAGTGACAGATTGCAGATCAAACCCTGCATTACACAACGATCTGACTGCACTAGGTAGAGGCTTCTGCTTAGAGGGACAGATAATTGTTCAAAAATCATTGCCTACTCCTATAGGGCCAGGTTCCAGCTGTTGCTGTAAGTGACACATTATTGTTCAAAAATCATCTCCAAGTTCTAAAGGGAGAGCTTCCAGCTGTTG
>BLSH010191991.1:70004-81681 GCA_018402905.1 Glandirana rugosa
CTTTGTTGTGTTCTAGTGGGTGGGAGTTCTATAACGTCTGCTCAAACGGAGGAAAATGTAAGCATTTCCCAGCGGTTTGGAGCCTGCGGTGTTCCTCTCATCACTTACATTATCTAATACGCATCTCTACTCGATTGAAGATCTTCAGGCCCAAGACGACCAAGCCGGCTTGAAGCCCTGTTTCAGGCCCAAGCCCAGGCCTGTCTTGGGCTTGAAACAGGGCCTGGGGCTTGGGGTAACTTTAGTTACCCCTGTGCCTGAAAATCCGTGTTTTTTCCGACATTTTATCAGGACCTTCCAGGATCTCCAGACGTTTTCCTTCCTTTACCCCCATTCCCACGTTCGGGGTCCGGGACAAAGTTCGGGTTCTGTCCGGACCCGAACCCGGACTTTGTCCCGAAGTTCGGCCGAACCAGCAGAACCCGGACTTCTAGAAGTTAGCTCATCTCTACGCATAATCTATTACATTCACTACTCTCCTTGTGGCGTCCGAGGTTTGGCGACCCTTTACGAATGTAAAAGGAGGCAAACTCGTCTGCAATATCTTGAGGGTGGGTGATCTTGTGTTGTTTCACAGGGTGCACAATATAGGATATCTTGGTTTTAGCTTGTTGTTTAATTTTCCTCGCCAGGTATTTGCCTGCGTTATTGGCCTGTTCGTAAGATGTCGGTTTTAGTTTTTTGAAATGTCTATCATATTGGTCATTAAGCATGTGTCTAAGCTCCTGCCTTAATTCTGTTAGGGTGTGTGAGTTTTGCATTGATGGTTGTTGCTTATTTAGAGCATCTAAAGTGTGTATTTTCTCCAGCAATTCTTCCAGTTTGTATTCAGGCAACTTTTTGGCTCTTGAGTGTTGCTGTATACAAATTCCTCTAATGTACGCTTTTTGTGCGTTCCAAAGGGTCCAAGGGTCAGATACCGACCCTTCGTTGACTTGAAAGAATTCTTGGAGATGTTTATGTATTGTTTCGGCATACTTGGGGTCTTGTAATATTCTTGTGTTACAACGCCATATACGTTTATTGTCTCGTGGGGCATTCTCCTCTATGGACAACGTAATCGAGGCATGGTCTGACCATGTTATGTCGTTTATCATAGAGGAGGATGCCCGCCTAAGAAGTTCAAAATCAGAAGCAAAGAGATCAATACGTGAGTATGTTCGGTGCCTGGAGAAGTAGAATGTAAAGTCCTTTTCTGTGGGGTGGTGGCACCTCCAGACATCGAACAAGTCCTCCCCATGGGGCAGGGGGCCCAGAGAACATAGGATGCCCCTGCTGCAGGAGGTGGAGTCGACCAAAGGGTCCACAGTGAGATTAAAATCTCCACATATCAGTAAGTGTCCATTCCTGTGGAGAGAGATACGTTTAAACAATCTGTGAAAAAAACAAAGTTGGTGATTGTTAGGAGCATATACTGTTACCAATGTGATCAGAAGGTCATTGATAGTACAGTCTAATATGATATAGCGACCCGCTGGATCAGCTATCATATTATTTTGAGAGAAGGAAACTGTGTTCTTGATTGCGATCATCACTCCTCTTTTCTTGAGCGGGGCGTTTGCCATGAATGTGTAGGGGTAGTCCTGATGGGTGCATCTGGGATGGTCATTCGCTTGGAAATGGGTCTCCTGGACGCAGATTACATCTGCCTTGGTCTTTCTTGCCTCTTTCCACAACGAGAAGCGTTTCGCTGGATGGTTGAGACCATTAACATTCAACAATTTGATGGTCATCGAAAGAGATACTCAGTCAATGAATAGCTTTGCTTACTTGAGCCGTGTTGTCCTCTTGATGTAGTGGGAGGGTAGTCCCATGATGTTGTTGCTTTGGATCATCTCTTGTCAGTTGCCCTGGTAGGTAATGAAAGTGAAACAAAAAACAAATTATAACTGGAATTATAAAAAGAGAGCGAGGGTAGGCTCGTGAACAGGGTAAAACGTTGAGTTAGTATGAGGGCCGTATGGATGTTCATATCCTTGGCCTGGGACTATGATGTCATGTTGGTTGCGGATGCTGAGTAGCGGGTTTCTCCATTGATTAGTTGTTTTTTGGTGGTACGCTTGCGGGACACAACTTGCCATTCTTGATTAAGTGCGGAGGGTGGTGGCCCTTGCTGGGGGGTGGGTGAGTGTGTGGGGAGTATACCCCAAAGCTGTAGTAGGCGCATGCCTTCCTCTAGGGATGAAATAAGATTTGTGAATCCATTGTGGGATATTGATAAGGATACAGGGTACTTCCATTTGTGTGGGATACTATGGTTCCTCAGAGCTTTAGTTATAGTTGCTAAATTTTTCTCCTTTGGAGTGTATGGCGAGATAGATCAGGGAGAAGCTGTAAGCCAGAGAGTTCCTCAGGGAGTGATCGCATCTACCTGAATTGAGACATAATCAGTTCTTTCGATTGGAAATGGTGAACTTTCAGCAGAACATCTCTGGGAGCGTCAGGGCAAATGAAGGATGGTTTGGGTAGCCTATGGATCCTGTCAATCTCCAGCTCTGTTTGTGACAGGGATGGTGCAAGTGTAGAAAATAGGCCCAATACATGTTGTTTCAGTTGGCTTGGGGGGACAGATTCAGGAATCCCTCTTATTTTAATGTTCAATTGTCTCGATCTGTCCTATAAGTCTGCGACCTTGGCCTTCAACCCTGCTATCTCCTCTGAGTGGTTGTCATGTGCATCCACCATGTTATTGTAGGATGAAATACATGCTTCCATTGATGTTTCTACTGTGTCCACCCTTTGCCCCAGTTCAAGTAGCTCACTGCGGATCTGAGACAGGCAACCCTTTAGATCTCCTTGTAGTGTAGAACGAAGGGACATTAACATGTCCTTCAGTGTTATATCTGACACAGGATGCCCATGAGTGGGGAAGGCAAATATGGGATCTTGTGAGGCCTGTGTGTTTAACGGCTGGTGCTGCATGTCTGCTTCCATATCTAGCTCCCGTTTGTGTAGCGTCTCCCTACGGGGCTTTGTCTTGGCTGGGCTGCGTGTAGAAGGGGAGGATGAGCCTGAGGAGTCCCCAGAATCTGGGTTCCCTACTTGCTGGAGGCTGCGGGATGGTGCTTTGATGGCGCGGTCTCCTTCTGTGGCCTTCGGATCTGCCTTCAGTGGTGTGCGCGTGCAGCCGCCATTTTGCAGAGGTCTTCTTGAGCTGGGCTTGATGGCTCTTGCACCGGGTCATCGCTGCTTGGTCTGTGTCACTTCTGGTGCAGGTTGCGCCGCTTATATCGGTCGGAGATTCCGTGTCTGATGCTTAGTCCCAGGGTGGCCGAGCGGAGCTGCAGCTTCAAGCCGGTCGCCACGCCCCCCCATTAAGCTTTTTTTATATATATATTCTGTATTTAAACAAATATTCATATGTTTGATGGACTACATTGTAAAAAGTAACATCAGACCCAGACTCGGTAACAATAATGAAAATCTAAACCAACAGATACAAGATGCATCTGATGTAATATATCTACCAATGTTTGACTATATTTTACTAGTAAAAAAAAGGATCATTGCCTTGTTTGTCATGAGGTAAATGTAACAATTTAATTAATTAATTTAATTAATGATACTTTCTATAACTCAGATGGTACTGAAAGTTTTATGGTCAGACAGCACTCCATATATACAGAAAAAAAAAAAAAAATATATATATATATATATATATATACACACTATTTTACAAAAAAGTATTGGGATGCCTGTCTTTACACGCACATGAACTTTAATGACATCCCAGTCTTAGTGCGTAGGGTTTAATGTTGAGTTGACTCACCCTTTGAGTACCATAACAGCTTCAGCCCTTCTGGGAAGGCTATCCACACGGTTTGGGAGTGTGTATATGGGAAAGTTTGACCATTCTTCCAGAAGTGCATTTGTGAGGTCAGGCACTGTTGTGGATGAGAAGGCCTGGCTAGCAGTCTCCGCTCTAATTCACCCCAAAGGTGTTGAGGTCAGTCAAGTTCCTCCAACCCAAACTTGCATATCCATTTCTTTATGGACCTTGCATTGCACTGGTCCAAATCATTTGGTGGAGGGGGGATTATGGTATGGGGTTGTTTTTCAGGGGTTGAGCTTGGCCCCTTAGTTCCAGTGAAGGAAACTCTTAAAGCAGAGATCCACCCAAAAGTGGAACTTCCGCTTTAAGGGCTTCTGACCCCCTGACATGCCACATTTGGCATATCATTTTTTGGGGGGAGTGGGTACCTAGTTTTGACAGGTACTCAGCTTCCACTTCCACTCGGCCTGCCTAGGCGACTCGAGTGGAAGTTCTCCTCTCGCCCTCCCACCTTGCAATCTTCTGGGACATGTCACAGGTCCCAAAAGATTGCCCGGCCATTCAGGAGGCACAGCATGACTTGCGCATGAGTAGTGTACATCCGGCTGTGAAACCGCAGGTTGTCACAGATGGTGCCCACGCTAGTAATGCCGGAGTGAGGTAGGGGAGAGAACCGAGACTTTGGGTGGCCCGATTGCTGGATAGAGGGTAGGGGCATCGCTAAGGGTAGGCTAACGGGGCTACAGCCCCGGGGGTGCCCCCGAAAAGCCCCGGGGCTGTTAAACATTATTAATAGCCCAGAGTGAGCAGCCATTGGTAGCAATTGCGCCTGCACGGCGTGGCTGGCGCACCTATCATAGACGTCAGAAGTCCCACACACCCACGTGCGTCACTGGTCCAATCCTGCGCTAGTGCGGGATGGGACGTGTCCCGTGACGTCCATAAAGGCGCGCCCCTACCGCATTCAGAAGGCAGGAGTGAATGTACGGGTAGAAGAGAGACATCGGCGCTGCCCACAGCCACATCCGGACCGCTGTGTCGACCATTGGTGCCCCCCAGCCATCATCACACTGGTGATCAGTGTGTGTCAGACTAACTGAAGCAGCTGCCACCACAGCCGCCATCAGTCAGACCCGGCCAACCACTGCCAGGCAACTTGGGCAAGGTCGGGAGGACTAGGCGGGACAGAGTGACACAACACTGTGGGCAGCCAGTTAATAGGTAGGTTAACAACAACAACCTCTGGCCGGTCACTCCCCCCACCCAGCTCAGACTGAACCCCATCCTGCTCTGGGCAGTCATTATGTATGGGATGCTGATGGAGGAAGGAGCTGCTGGTTCTTGTGCTATTACTTGTGCTACGGGTGATGGGCCAGGAAGTGAGCCTCACTCATCTGAACAGATTTTGTATTATCACTAAGTGTCTGATCCTGCCTGCTAGACTATATTGCTTTCAGCCCCCCTGCTGCTAGGCTTATCTGCAGTGATTGAATTGTGTAATTCTCAGAGCACAGTGCTGCACACAATGAGCTCATGACAGCCATGGCAAGAGAGATGCCCCCATTAACCCCTTCCACGCCCAGACACTCACAGTAACCAGCAACTCCTTGGATTCACTTTGCTGGTAGCCCAGAGCAGCATGGTGAGGAGAGGGAGCAGACTGCGGTGGGTGAACTGGACACTCCACCTATTACTACCCTACCCCTACCTTCTACACACCAAGGGGGGTACAGACAGGCCACTGTGCTATTGCTGGGGGCTCCATCATTCTGGGAGGTCTTATCATCCTGGAATTCCTAAAAACCTGGAGGAGGTTTCATCTTCCTTATGGGTATCATATCATTCTGGGGGTCCTAATCCTATCATCCTGGGGTCCTATCACCCTGGTGGTGCCCTTATTATACTGGCAGTGCCATCTTCCTGGGGGGGTCTTCTCCTGGTCCTCAGCCTAGAACCCACATGTGGCTGTCTGGATCTACAAAGCGGACATTGCAGTCATTTTGGTTCTTGTAGTTCTCCAACCCCTAACTCTGTCTGGTGGTGGAGTTGGGTGGGGCATTGGGTGGAGCTTTGGCAGGACTTAATTTGAAATGTTGGAGGGGTTATCAAATTTATGGTCTTTTACCCACTTAGCAATGCCCCTGATAGTGGGACAGATGAGTGTGTGTTTATTAAAAGTCAGCAGCTACACTTTTTGTAGCTGCTTACTTCTAATAAACACATAAATTGCTGGAACTCCACTTTAAGGCATCAGCATTCCAAGACATTTTGGAAAATGTCATGCTTCTAACATTGTGGTAACAGTTTGGGGATGGCCCCTTCCTGTTCCAACATGACTGCGCACCAGTGCACAAACTAGGTGCATAAAGGCATGGATGAGCGAGTTTGGGGTAGAGGAATTTGACTGGCCTGCACAGAGTCCTGACCTCAACCCAATAGAACACCTTTGTGAGCTAGGACTTCTCATGCAACATCAGTGCCTGACCTCCCAAATGCGCTATTGGAAGAATGGTCAAACATTCCAATAGACACATTCCTAAACCTTGTGGACAGTCTTCCCGAAAAGAGTTAAAGCTGTTATAGGTTGGGCCGACTCAATATTGATCCACACGGACTAAGACTGGTATGCCATTAAAGTTCATGTGGGTGTAAAGGCAGGCACCCCAATACTTTTGGTAATATATTGTATGTATGTACATATACTGTATGTTCTCAAGGTCACAATAAAAATACCAAAAACATCCAAAAAATAAAAACATTGGCCCATTGACTGGCCCAGTGACATCATTGACCGCCCTCTTCTAAATAACAACTGTCACATTAAAACAGAGGGTTTTGTTGCACACATTTGCAAATATATGTGGAAGCTGCAGTGCCCATATCAAGGTTCCTCTGTATACTGAGGTCCTAACTCTATAGTTCTGAAATTGGAGTATATATATATATATATATATACATATATATATATATATATATCATTAATAGCAGTAAATAAATCAAGAGCAGGTTTCCCTGGAGGGATCCCACTCCTACTTAAAGGCACAGGGGCACATTGGATGCTCAGCAAGAGCACAATGGATGACTCAGCTGAAAAGGACATTGAGAAGGATGAGTAGGAGGAGATGGAGGGGACAGCTCTGACACCATAACCACTTGCTGTAAGTATGCAGGGTGTCTGAACAAGCTCTAGGGGTATGCCCTGTCCTGCATTGGTCACCCAGTGGATTGTGAATAATATATAGCACCCCTTCCCATACTCACTGGACCATGTGTCTGTGGTCATTTGGACCTTTCTGCCAATTGCATGGCCCAGTGATATGAAAACTTTGCCTTCCATATGATGGTGAAGGGCAGGCAAAGAAATGGTGGCCAGGAACCTGCCAGTGTGGTTCAGTACAGACCGCAAACTCCTAAAGGGGGCGGAATCCACCTGCTGAAGTTGTAAAACCAGCAATTTAGCCAAGCTGGGATTTAAGTGTTGGGTATGGGGGCTGAGGGTACATTTTTCTCTCTAGTAGCTAAGGAATCAAAATTTGTCTGCTCAATGCTGCAGCTAGTGGGATGAAGTTGCAGCCTACACTGGGAGAGCCATTGTGTGTACCTCTGACCAGTGGCGGCTGGTGCTATTTTTTTGGGTGGGGGGGCAGCAAACAACCACCCCCCACAGGTCAGTCCGGCACTTACCCCACCTAGGCAGCGAGCAGCAGGCATCAGGCAGCGAGCATTGGGCAGCGGCTCCTGTACTTCCTTTCCTCCATCACAGTGGCTGTGCATCTCTTCCCCTCCTCCTTGGTGTCCAATTGGATCGCCTGTCCTTTAAGCCAATCAAGTGACGAGTCTCAGACAAGCTTCCTGATTGGCTGGGAGGAGGATCAATGTTAGAATAGCGAATATTCATTCGCTACTGTAACACACCTGGGTTGGCTGTGAGCGCATTCTCTGCGCCCCGAGTCCACCCTATTTTGAAGCCTATTAGAGCCTTTGGCTCTAATCAGTGCTTCAAGAAAACACCCCCACCATTGGAATTCATGCACCCGGCATCCTGCAAGGGGCCGGATGCATGAATAAGGGGGGAAGCAGCATTTATAGGGAGGGTGGCGCTAGGGTTGCCACATCATCCCTTTAATCCAGGACACACATCAATTACCCAGGTTCTGTGGCTGATTAAGGTGGTAATTAAACTCACTTGGCACCTTATCTGCATTAAATCAGCCTCAGAACCGGTGTAATTCATATGTGTCCTGGATTAAAGGGATGATGTGGCAACTCTAGGTGGCGCCCGTGCATCCTTAATGGATGGGCTGCCCCTGCCTCTGACTGTCTTTGATGTACCAACAGATTGGCACTGCTCCAAGCCTGCAGTATCAATCTCTCAGGTTTACACTCTGTATTCAGTTGCTGGCAAACACAGAGCACATTATGCTCTAGATACAAAATAGCATACAAGTTTTACTGTGCTGTTACACTTAACAAGTAACATAATGCTATGCATAGTTATAGTAATGTTTGTATAGTTGGTTATTACACTGCCATCTTGTGGTTGTTTTTGATATTGTATTATCCTATTCTGTTTTCTAAGTGTGTTCCGCCCCATCCTCTGTGAGGCAATTTCCTTTCCCTGGTTCACTCTGTGATATAACTTCCTCTTCCCTCTCTCTGTCTCATGAGGAAGAAGATGGCCACTCATGTTTTAGGCCTCACACAATCTGCTCGCATTCTAGTACACATTACCATGTTTTGACCTGCAGATACCATCTTTCGACCATCTGCCAAATTTGTTGCCTGCTGTCCCTTCTATTTGCAATAAATCTATGCGTATGGAAGAATCGGTCTCTGGTGAGTTCAAGCTATCTGATAAAGACTGTCTGCTGTGATTATATCTGCTTATACAGGCCAGACATAAAGATCTCATCAAGGGATAAGTCACTGTTACAACAGTTGGAGTCAGAATAATCACCACACACTCTATTCAATTCCAGTGTGAAATAAATGAATGATTCTGCCTCTTATGATTAAGCCCAATGTGGGTGTAACATGTCAGAGGGGCGTAACCAATGGGTGTTGATCTTAGATGAAGCCTGGATTTCATTTACTGCACACTGGAATTGAATACAGTGTGCAGCGACACTTGTATGCAGTATTACCCCTTTATATACCGTCATTTCTCTCGCTGGAGGCTGCAGAGAAAGAAATGTGTATACTGTTGAAAGAAGCAACAGCAAGTAGCTTTATATATTGTGAACTATATGTACAGCATGCATTATACTTTTCTATACCAGCAGGTGGCACTGCAGTATGATAGTGTGTATTCTATGGTACAAAGTAATAACAGGATGTACCTTCTGTACCTAAGTGTGTACTTGTACGGGGGGCATGGCTTAGCAATGGCACTGTGAGGACACACAACGGTGAGCTCCGTGCAGTGAGAGGGGAAAACAGCCTTACAGAGACTGCAATCCTCCCAGATTACACATGTCTACGTTAGACAAAATCCCAGGGACACCCGCTGCAGTGAGAGTAGCAGACATTTCAGCCTATTTCCTCCATAACTCCGCCACGCAAATCCTGGCTGCAGAATCTAAGATGGCGCCGCCACGCACAAACACAGCTGGTTCCAATGCCCAGAAAAACACAGCTGGTTCCAATGCCCAGACAGGGAAAACACATCCAGCCCCCACGCTGGAGGCTCTGCAGACAAATAATGACCCAGACTCTCCAATCCAGTCTCTGCTGCTTCCCAGAGCAGACTCACCCCCACCCTCAGAGTACTTTATCCAAAGAGATTCATGTTCTTAAGCAACAAATAGAGTCTGTAGACACACGGGTCACTGTGGTTGAAACCACATCCACAGCAATGGCATCCAGAGTGGCTGCCTTAAAGGAGTCACAGGCGTTACATCAACGCCATTTAATAATGCTGCAATTATCCGTTGATGATGGGGAAAACTGCAATTGCAGAAACAATATAAGGTTGCAGGGTATTCCTGAGGCCACCACTGGGGGCGACCTCAGAGCTACCGTCACTGCTATATTTTATAATCTACTAGACAAGCCACCCACGGAGGAGCTGGATAGTATTCACAGGGTGCAAGGTTCCCAGGGTGGGGATGTCCCTCTCCCCAGAGATGTTCTCACCAGGGTCCATTTTTACACCATCAAGGCGGAGATAATGCGACGTGCATGGTCCAAGGGCCCAGTAGACTTTGATGGGGCCAACGTAAGACTTTTCCCACACCTCTCCCATCTTACTCTTCGGATGAGGGGTATGCTCCGCCCTCTGCTAGAGGTTATCAGGTCCTCAGGAGCCACTTATCGCTGGGGCCACCCATTTCATCTCTCAGTCCAAAAGGGTGAGGGTTCCTTTACCTTGTATTGGCCAGAACAATTACCAGATCTCTTTACCTTCTTGGAAATGCCTGAAATCCCAATTCCGAACTGGCTGGACATTGTCACTACTACAGACCTTACATGTCCGACATCTCCAAGATCCCAAAAATCACAAAGGTCCAGAAGACGAAGACAGTACTCCAAGGGTGGATTCAAGGGCCGCCCCGTCCTCTGCTGAACTGTAATTGGATTTGACCTTCCTGACTGTCGTTTGTTTTTGCGGAGGATTGGTGGGAGGTAGTCTGAGGTTTGATGCAAAATACTACTGTCTCTCATCTCATTGCCGCACTGGCTGTCACCACCAAGTACCTGAGATTTAACTGGACCACCTACATAATGGGCCTGTCCAGGTCTCTACAGCATTCCGGAGAACACTGGTATCGGTGGCTCACTAGGCCCTGAATTGACAACAAGTTTAGTTGTGCACTGTTTATACACAGTTTGTTATGTGTTGCTAAGTTGAGTTCCTCGGCCAGGCAGGGGTGACTACACTGCATCTCCCCACCACCAGAGTCCAGGGGAGAAAATTCTGTGCCCTTCCCTGCCCTTTTTTTCTCTCCTTTTTCTCTATTTTTTATCTCGCAAGGGGCTGGGGGCTGTGGCGAGTCTCCCTGGAAGGTTGAGGAACAATAGGTTTGATACTGTATGAACCTTTATTGAATGCTACGTCTCAGTTGAGCCGTCTACTGCTCCTAGGCCTAACCCTAACATAAATATGTTGACATCTTAGACTGCTAGGCAGTTATATTTATATTTTACAGGGCCAGGTTCCTTAGTAGACATGGGGGCCCTCGGGGGCGTGGCCTGGACAGGGATGTGAGCGGACGTGTGCCGAGTGAGCTCCGGGCCCCAGCTTATCCTGACCCGCTTATCCTACGAAAAATCCGACACTAATACCGACTGATCGGCTACACAGCACGCCTGAGATATTAGAGGGTGAGATGTCTCCTTCCAAAGCGCCGAAAGATGTGGCCAGCAAGCTTGCGAAGTTTCGCGCCACTGATAAAGACGCGCAGGCCGAAGATGGCGCCGGCACCACGCTTGACACGGAGCAGTCGGCCTCGGAGCTCCGGGTGCTGGAGGCGATTGCCCAATGCCAGGGCACTCTCACCACCAAGCTAGAAGAAGTGAAGATAGACATCTCCCTTCTCCGGCAGGACATGTCCGCTCTTAAAGAGCGTGTAAGAGAGACCGAAACGAGGATATCGGCAGCCGAAGACATCATCCACCCACTACAGCATATGGCCGACGACCTCCAGAGGCAGCTACAGGCCGTTTCCGCTAAGCAAGACGACATGGAGAATCGTCTCCGAAGGTGTAACCTCCGATTCATAGGCCTGCCAGAGGCTGCAGAAGGTACAGACTCGGCTGGATTCTTAGAAGATCTCCTCATCCAAACCTTTGGAAGGGAGGCCTTCTCGGCCATGTTTGCGGTCGAGAGGGCCCACCGCATTCCGGCTAGACCTCCACCACAGGGAGCTCCCCCTCGGACCTTCATAGCGAAGTTCTTGAATTTCA
>BLSH010191991.1:86531-100103 GCA_018402905.1 Glandirana rugosa
CAATTGAACTCCTCACTTATTCACTCCCGGGGGTACAGAACTAGGTTTTTTAGTTCAAATAAACATAATGTCTTTGTTTATGTAATATGTAAACGTTAGAAAGGTAGACATGTAAACAAGGCCACAGTGCAAGGTTATTTCGTTCAAAGGTAGTTTATGATTATATAGTGTAGATAGAATCACAATTGTTCTAGTTGTCAAAAGTTACAATGTAACCATAGGGTCGGAGAACAACTACATGACACAATCTACACAAAATAAAGGAGATAGTATGCGACTAGCGCCACATGTACGATGTAATAGGAAAGAAACTTGCTTTATTGGAACGTGACACCGGAACAAATGTACAGATGGAAAGATTGCAAATGTATAATGTATTTGTTTCTGTAATACAAATAAACTTGATTTTTTGGATCAAGACATGGGGGCCCTCACTTATTCACTCCTCAAGTTAACAGTTGAGGCTTCCGGTTAACCACACATGATAGGCTCTTGTCTGCCTACCTGACTGTACATCTCCCATAGCTTTACAGAGTCAGGCTTCCATTCCCCTCCCATAGGCCGCGCTTATAGGTGCTAGGCTTTAGAGAGCCGATATTTTGTACACCAAATTAGCATACCCTACTTTCTCGTCACTGGTTGTGTAATCAGCGGTGCTTGTTTTCCCATATTCCAGATCTCTGGTCCCCTACTATTGAGGTAGGGGTATTCTTTGCTTCTTTGCTTCTCTTCTATCTCTAACCCTTCTTCAGCTATATCTATTAATTTTTTTTTTTCCTCTCGGCCCAGGGTCATAAACCCGGGTTAGTGTAGATGATATGACACTCCCGGGGAAGCCTGGGATCCGCCTTTCAGAAGATGGGTATAAAGTTGCCTCTCTGAATGTTCGGGGTCTGGCTATACCAGAGAAGTGGTCCTGACTACTTTTAGATCTCAAAAAACTCTGCACACAGGTGGCGTTTTTGCAAGAAACCCATTTTAAACAGAACGCGGTCATTAGGCTCTCCAACTGTGAATTCCCTGCTGCATACCACGCTCCACCACTCTTGTCAATGTCTAAGGGTGTCAGTATATTGATTGCAAAATCGGTTCCATGGACCCTCTCAGGGGAGCGTGCTGACCCGCAGGGCCGTTACTTGCTTTTAAAGGGAAAGATTGGAGTTACCACAGTGACCCTGGCCAACATTTATTTCCCCAATGCTGATCAGCTCAGTTTTCTGAGGTCATTGGTGCCTACCTTACTGGAGTTCTGAGAGGGAATCTTCGTGTTAGGCGGGGATTTTAATTTTTCTCCAGAGCTGTTACTTGATGTCTCGTGAGCGGCATCTCATCTCTCTTACTCCTACCTTAAAACATTGAAGGCTGAACTGTTTATTCTAAACCTAGTTGACCCATGGAGAATCATGCACCAGAGAGATAGGGATTACACCTATTATTCTTCGATGAATCGTACTTACTCCAGAATTGATTTTTTTTTTTATTCACCACAAGGACTTACTTTTGGTCCCCTCCTCCGAAATTGACATTATATCATTCTCCAATCACAATCCAATCCAATTGACTTCATGCTTGGAAGTAGCCTCTTCAAGCGACCCTACCTGGAGGCTTAATGAGTAGAGTTGAGCGGGCACCTGGATGTTCGTGTTCGGCGGGTTCGGCCAAACTTCGTGAAAAAGTTTGAGTTCGGCCCTGAACTTGACCCGAACTTGACCCTGAACCCCGAACTCCAATGGTGACCCGAACTTTTGGGCACTAAAATGGCTCTAAAAAAGCCCTGGAAAGGGCTAGATGGCTGCAAAAGGAAGCAAAATGGGGGTAATAGTAGGACAAGTGCCCTGCAAACAAATGTGGATAGTGAAATAACTTAAAATCACATAAAAAAAATTTTAAATGGAGGAGGTGGATGTGGAGTAGGAGGTTGAGGAGGCGGTGACCGTGGCGGTGTAGGTGGAAGTGGCGGTGGAGGAGGAGGAGGTAGCCAACACTGTTTTTGTTTGTTTGGGGGTTTTTTTTCTAATTGGGGTAGCCCCCAAAATATTGAGACATATTAAAAAAAAAAAGATTCCTATCTGCAGATAAACCCAAAGATGTTCTAGCACGGGTTCACTTTTTAAAGATGGGAAGAAGTGGAGATAAACTGATGGGATCTACCAACAGTGTATCTTTCGGACACCCCCTTGGATCTTCTCAGACATTCACCATGCACAACCAGCCACCAAGTAACGTCCTCTCCTTGCAACAGGAGCTTCACCAACACCACCAACACCAGCAGCACCAGCAGCATCACGACCACAACCACGTCCCATATTTGATGCTCTCCTCATTCTGTACACAAATGTACTATTTAGCACAAATTTATATTATTTTTTAAACCGGCAATGTAGACGCACTTTTTAATTTTGTGCAAGAAATGCACAGCAAGGTGCAAATGTACAATGTAGCACTATTTTTTATTTATTTTTTTTAAACCAGCAATGTCGACACACTTTTTAATTTTGTGCAAGAAATGCACAACAAGGTGCAAATGTACTATGTAGCACTATTTATTATTCTTTTTTTCTAAACCAGCAATGTAGATGCACTTTTTAATTATATGCAAGAAATGCACAGCAAGGTGCAAATGTACTATGTAGCACTATTTTTTATTTATTTTTTTAAACCAGCAATGTTGACGTACTTTTTAATTTTGTGCAAGAAATGCACAGCAAGGTGCAAATGTACTATGTAGCACTATTTATTATTCTTTTTTTTTAAACCAGCAATGTCGACGCACTTTTTAATTTTGTGCAAGAAATGCACAGCAAGGTGCAAATGTACTATGTAGCACTATTTATTATTCTTTTTTTTTTAAACCAGCAATGTCGAGGCACTTTTTAATTTTGTGCAAGAGATGCACAGCAAACTGCAAATGTACTATGTAGCACTATTTTTTTTTTTTTTTTTAAACCAGCAATGTTGACGCACTTTTTAATTTTGTGCAAGAAATGCACAGCAAGGTGCAAATGTACTTTGTAGCACTATTTATTATTCTTTTTTTTAAACCAGCAATGTAGACACACTTTTTAATTTTGTGCAAGAAATGCCCCGCTGGTCGCAAATGTAATATTTTGCACAAAAAAAAGTTTTTTTTTTTAATTTGTCTAACTGTAATGTAAAAGCAGTATTGAATTATGCCAAAATGTTGCCAACTGAACTAAAAGAACACGATTAACCACTTCAATACTATGCACTTAGAACATTTTACTACCAGACCAATTTTCAGTTTTCAGTGCTGTTGCGCTTTGAATGACAATTGCGCGGTCGTGCGACGCTGTACCCAAACAGATTTTTTATCATTTTGTTCCCACAAATAGAGCTTTCTTTTGGTGGTATTTGATCACCCCTGCGTTTTTTATTTCTTGCGCTACAAATAAAAAAAGACTGAAAATTTTGAAAAAAAAAAAATTCTCTATTTTTGTCACAAAACTTTGTAAATAAGTAAATTTTCTCCATCACTGGTGGGCACTGATGAGGCTACACTGACGGGCACTGATGTGGCAGTACTGATTGGCACTGATGAGGTGGCACTGATGCTGAGGCACTTATATGCAGCAATGATGAACACTGTTAGGCAGCACTGATAAGCAGCACTGACAGGTACTGATAGGTGGCACTGATATACAGCACTGACGGGCACTGATATGCAACACTGACGTACACTGCTAAGCGGCACTGATGGGCACTCATAGACAGCACTGATTGGCACTCATAGGCTGCACTGGGCACTGATAGGTGGCACTGATGGGCACTGATAGGTGGGCACTGGTAGGTGTCAATGGTGGGCACTGATATGTGGCACTGGTATGCATTGATAGGGGCACTGGTGGGCATATATATTGATAGGGGCTCATTCCCTGGTGGTCTAGGGTGGCATCTGAGGGTGGCACTGAGTGCCATCCACATTGGGCACTATATCTCTTACCTGGTGGTCTAGGGGGGGTCTCCCTGGTAGTCCAGATCGGCTAACTGGTGGTCCCTGGTCGGCTCCCTGGTGGTCCTGGGTGGGCACATCCCTGGTGGTCCCTGGGCAGGCTCCCTGGTGGTCTAGGGTGGCGATCCGAGGGAGGGCTGTGCTGATAAATCATCAGCACAAACCCTCCCTGTCAGGAGAGCAGCCGATCGGCTCTCCACTCCTCAGGTCTGCAGATAAACGGCTTTCCTGTGTTACACTGTGACCAGCCGTGATTGGTCATGGCTGGTCACATAGTAAAGTGCTTCAGATTGAAGCACTTTACCGAGATCGTTATTGCGGGGGGTCAGACTGACCTCTCACACCACCGATCGCCGCGATGCGTGCCCCCCCAGGCGCGCAGAGGCTTGTTATCCTGAGGACGTCATATGACGTCCAGTCAGGATAACTAAGCCACTTCCCGGCCGTCATTTTGCATACGGCGGTCGGGAAGTGGTTAAAGTAGTGTCTCCGACACACAAGCAGTTGCAAGTGCACTGCACTTGCAAAAATGGCTGCAAATGCCCACCTAACAAACTGAAAAATTGCTTAGGTTTTATATGAGGCACTTTGCTTAGCAAACAAAATGTACTCTAGCAAACAAAAATCTCCTTTAGGACCCACCCACCAATACATCACTGTTTTTAACAGATTTTCTAAAGCTAATCTGTCCCTCACAGCAGCAGCAGCATCCTCTCCCTACACTAGTATGAGATGATTTTCTAAAGCTAATCTGTCCCTCACAGCAGCAGCAGCATCCTCTCCTTGCACTAGTATGAGATGATGTGACATGCAGCACTACGTGACTCCAGTTTATAAAGAGGCTGGGTCACATGATGCACTGGCCAATCACAGCCATGCCATGAGTGAAACGCTTGTTGATTGACTGCCCTGCAGCTATAAAAAAAGCGCGAAAAAATACCCGAACCCCGAATGCTGACTTTTTCTCAAATGTCCAGGTTCGGGACATGGACACCCTAAAGTCCGGTACGAACCCGAACTTTACAGTTCGGGTTCGCTCAACTCTATTAATGAGTCCTTGTTACAGATTTCAGTGATACGCAGAGAACTAAATAATGTCCTGTCAGACTATTTTCTAGAGAATTCTGACACATCCCTGAAACCGGCCTCAATCTGGTATGCGCATAAATGTGTGGTGTGGGGTGTGTTGATCCGGATAGGGGCTCGCAGGAAGCAGGAGAGGCAATGGCATGCTAATTTCACAAGTGCGATCTCTCGAGCTACTACATAAACGGTCATTGGCGGAATATCACCTTATGGATCTGTTGAAGGTCAGGGAGGCCTCAAACAATCTGCTTTATCAAAAGACCCCACAGGTGTTCCCTGTTTGAGTTTTCAAATAAACCAGGCTCAATGTTGGCAAAAGCCCTTCGTGGCCCGAGGAAACGCACCTTTATACCATACATCACTAACAGGCAGGGACACAAGGTGAACACTTCAAAAGAAATGGCGCGGGAATTCCTTGATTACGACCAGAAGCTGTATAATTTTCACCCCAATTTGACACAAACCGGGTGGAGTTGGTGGGGGAATACATCCGAGAGTCAGGTTTGCCCACATTACCTCAGGAGGTCAGAGACTCCTTGGAGACTGAGATCACTGCAGAGGAACTCGGTATAGCTATAGCTCAAACTAAGCCTCGGAAGGCCCACGGGCCTGATGGCTTTACGTTGACATACTACCAGACTTTCTCTTCTACTTTAACCCAGCATTTCTTGGCTGCATATAACGCCTTGATATAAGAAGGCAGCATACCAGTGGATACACTGAGGGCCTACATCTCGCTGATTGACAAAGAGAGGAAGGATCCATCCCAGTGTGGGAATTACCATCTTATCACGCTACTTAATGTAGATTTAAATCTTTTCTCTAAAATCTTAGCAGACCAACTTCTACTGCACATCCCGCAGCTTGTCCATATTGGTTAGGCGTGCTTTGTGCCCTCTAGGGAGGTGAGGGACAACACCGCCAGGGCTTTCAACCTCATGCATGTCACTCGCCTCTCTGGAAGGCCCTTCCTCCTGCTTTTGACCGACGTGAAAAAAGCCTTCGACAGGGTGGCCTGGCACATTATGCGGGGCACTCTGTCTCACATAGGGCTCGATCCAAACATGCTCAGATGGATCCTTTCCCTCTATTCCTCCCCCTCAACGTCTGCACAGGTAAATGATTGGCGCCCCGACTTTTTAACTTAGGGAACGGGATGAGACAAGGTTGTCCACTTTCTCCGATCATTTTCATTTTGACGCTTGAGCCATTCCCGTGTTCCATCAGAAGTAACCCTAACATTGTGGGGCTGCAGAAATCCATGGGGGGAACCATAAAATTGCGGTGTTCACAGATGATCAAATCTTTTTGTCTCCTCCCCACGGATATCTCTTCCCAATATTTTAGAGGCCTTGCGGGTATATAGGGAAATGTCAAACTTTAAGATAAATCTGGCCAAATCTGCGGCACTGAACATAACAGTCCCAGAGCCCGAAGTCCAAAACCTGTGCTCTTCTTTTGCGTTTCACTGGGCGTCGACCTCCATCAGGTACCTGGGCATTATTATTACTCCTGACCTGGCCAACCTGTACTTTTCCAACCTTTTACCCTTTCTTCACAAATTTAAAACAGAACTACAACACTGACAGACCTTGACACTGACTTGGTTTGGGCACTGTACAGCGGTTAAAATGACAATACTCCTTAGGATCCTGTACATTCTCCAGGCGATACCAGTTCGAGTTCCACTGGTATTCTTTAAACAGCTCCAGGCTCTCTTTATAAATTTTATCTGGTCCCACAAATCCCCGAGGATAAAAATGCACACTTTGTCCTTACCTAATGTAAAAGGAGGGGTAGGGTTCCCCGACCTCTTCAAGTATTACAGGGCAGTACACCTCTCAAGGGTCGTAGATTGGCATTGCAATGCAGATTCTAAGCAGTGGGTGGCGATGGAGAATGAGGATGCCTCTGTCCCTCTATTGGCGTCACCTTTGCTCACTTCTGTACCCCCAGAGGAAATGAGGGTTCATCCCCTGATAGGGGCGACACTTGAAGTGGTACGGTCGATCTTCCGCAGACCTTTCGCTGCTACCCTCTCCGATGACTCCGATAATAGGTAATCCCGATTTTATCCCCAGTATCAAAAGTAGGGGGGTACGATGGTTAGGGAGGTCTCGTGTTGCAGATGTGTGGTTACAGGGTGGACTTCCCACTCTCAAGAATATTGCTAGGCTCGTAGATCCGCCACTGGTTATCCCGAGTACCAACCAACTTAAACACTTCCTACAGGCCCTCCAGAAAGTGCAATATAGCCCACATGAGTTCACTCCCATTGAGGCTCTTTTTAGGAAGGGGGAACCTTCCAGGCACACACTTTCTCTGCTATATGGCTATCTGACAGCTAATGCGGATGAACCTGTACCGACATTTTTCCACTGTTGGGAAAAGCACCTAGACATGCAGTTTACACCACGCCAAGTTGAAAAAATCCTCCTTCTGATACACAAATCCTCTATTGCAAGCCACTATCAGGAAGTTGGGTATAAAATTTTGTTGCGATGGTATAGAGTACCCCACATGCTCCACCAGATGGATTGGGCTTTAACTGACACATGTTGGTGGTGTGGGGCAGAGGGAGGCACGCTCTTCCCCATTTTTTGGTCCTTTTTGGGGGGAGGTGACATCCACTATCAAAAACTTGATGTTGGTAGACTTGACAGATAACCTAGCTGCTTGCCTTTTACACCTGATGGAGAGACCCCTTCAGAAGTACAAGAAAACTCTCACAATGCAGCTTCTCCGTGTAGTGAGGGCATGCATCCTGGCATTGTGGAGGTAATGGCAACCCCCGTCCAGGATCTTATGGTACACGAAAGTCAACCGTATTCACCGCATGGAGGAACTGACAGCTACTATTTATAACACGGAGGAAAACTTTAGGGACAAATAGAGAGCAGGGAGATACTTCACAGGTATGGAGGCTTACCTTCGTGAGGTGGCCTGCTCTGAGTCTCCAATAAGTTGGAAACTTGAGTCACAGTTTCAATAGGATATTGTGGAGGCGGATTAATTCTTGGGAGAAGACCCTCTGGGCTGGGTTTGTTTTTTTTCTCTGTCCCCCCACCCCTCCCCCATTTTCTCCTTCTTTTCCTATCCTCCTGCTAAGTTGCTATACATGTAAAGGCAAATTCGGTAGACTACCTAGAAGAGGAGGGCTCTCAGATATCCATTCTTGGATCACAGTTATGGAGTATGTAGAGGGAAAAACATGTCTGTTTACTCTTCTCTTTACTTGTACCTTATTTTATCAGTTGACATTTCACATTAATGTTTGTTGTTATTTGTACCTCTGGGCCATGTTGGCCATTTGATAATTACTGTCATAAGCATGTTTTGAATATGCAAAGATGTTTTGAACTTCTACAAAGGGGGGGGGGACAGAAAGTGGGACTTTAAATGAGGCGTGCAGTGGTAAGTGAAAATACTTCAATATGAAAGCCGTGTTGTTTATTTTCAAATCATACATACATACATATCAATGTGAGACCATGCCCTACAGTGATACAGGAATATAAAAACATACACAACACTGTACTTGTTCACAATGCAATATTTTTCAATAACACCCACATAGTCACATAATATTTATGGCTCATGGCCAAATTGTTGACCAACATCAATGAAGTTTTAGACATACCAATAAAAATATGCAAATCAGATACAGTAAAAAGTCATAAAAACTTGATATGTGTTTTGATAGGAACGTTAGTAGCTCTACGCGTTTCGGGATTTATTATTATCACTCTTCAGGAGCAAGCCTATCTGAAAAGAAAGTTACATATGGTACAGAATCAAAAATAATCAAGTAGGGTTCTAAGCTCATAAAGAATAAGGAGAAGGAGAGCAAATGCCCCCAAGGAAAAAACTTACATATATTGTATTGGTGGGAGTGAAGTGCCCATGCCAGAGACTGCAGGCTGACCGGGAACATCATCTCGGGAGCTCAGGGGGCGTAGCAAGGGGCGGCAACCCCAAAAGGACGGCACCCACGGCGAACGGAAATGGTACAGCACGTGTATGAGGTGGTGGTAGTGAGGATGCCAAAATGACATATCTGTGGAGCTGCACGCTAATGGAGGGGGGGAGAGCCACCGCCCAGACAGCTGACGCCGCCCGGCTTATGGCGCCAACCACACCTCTCCCAGGATTGCACGCCAGTTGGACAATAGCACCGCCATGGACTGCGGCGCCAAAAGACGCCGCACATCCGGCGTGCGGCTGTGAGGTCGATGCGCAGTGTAGGAGCCTCATACACGTGCTGTACCACTTCTGTTCGCCGTGGGTGCTGTCCTTTTGGGGTTGCCGCCCCTTGCTACGCCCCCTGAGCTCCCGAGATGATGTTCCCTGGTGGCTTGCAGTCTCTGGCATGGGCACTTCACTCCCACCGATACAATATATGTAAGTTTTTTCCTTGGGGGCATTTGCTCTCCTTCTCCTTATTCTTTATGAGCTTAGAACCCTACTTGATTATTTTTGATTCTATACCATATGTAACTTTATTTTCAGGCTTGCTCCTGAAGAGTGATAATAATAAATCACGAAATGCGTAGAGCTACTAACGGTCCTATCAAAAACATATCAAGGTTTTATGACTTTTTACTGTATCTGATATGCATATTTTTATTGGTATGCCTAAAACTGCATTGATGTTGGTCAACAATTTGGCCATGAGCCATAAATATTATGTGACTATGTGGGTGTTATTGAGAAATATTGCATTGTGAACAAGTACAGTGTTGTGTATGTTTTTATATTCCTGTATCACTGTAGGGCATGTTCTCACATTGATATGTATGTATGATTTGAAAATAAACAACACGGCTTTCATATTGAAGTATTTTCACTTACCACTGTACGCCTCATTTCAAGTCCCGCTTTCTGTTCCCTCCCCCCTCTTTGTAGAATACTGACAGGGATGGGGGCATGGTATCCCTAATAAGCCATGCCTCATTTAAAGTCCCACTAACCCTTTACTTGTACATGTTTTGAACTTGTCAACAAATTTCTACGGATTGTGTTTATATATGATGCCCGAGGCATGCCACTTCTTGGTGGCTAACCAGCTTTCCTGTTCAGATCAGTGTTATGTAAAGGATCTTGATCAGATATCTGTTTATGAGATACTTTGCTACAATAAAATAATTAAGTGTGTACTTGTTTGTTGTTCTCTTCCTGTTTATGATAAAAGGCATGTAATATATTCCTCCATGAAAGTAAAGTATTCTCTGCCTACAACAAGCTTCCAAGTGCATGATTCAATAACCTGCTAATAGGTTATGGGCCCAGCACACCCAGCAGCACCCAGGCAGTGAAGAGCATACTGCTAGCCCAAGCACTGAAAAAAATTCTACAGTGAATCAGTGTGTACTGTATACAGGCTGCTGAAAGATAGCAAGTGGTTCAGATGTGAAGTTTGCAATAGCAAAGCTGAACAATGCCAATTACCAGCTGTGTAAATTTAAGCTGGAGATGCTTCTGAGCAAGGATAACTTGTGGCAAGTGTTGGCTACAGACAGGCCCACAAACAGAGAGACAGAGGCATGGGACAAAAAAGACAGACAGGCAAAAGCAATTATAAGCTTATTAGTGGAAGATGACCAGCTTATACACACAAGAACAGAGGAAACAGCCAAAGGTATGTGGACTTGATTACAGAAACTGCATGAGCATTCAAGTGTCAACAGTAAGCTCTTTCTACTAAGAAAATTATATAAGATGAGACTAGAAGAAGGCCAGCAAATGTGTGACCATGTGAATGCTATGCTAGAGATCATAGAGCAGGTAAGCGCCATCGGAGAGGACATCAAAGATAACCATATTGTTGCCCTGCTCCTCTGCAGCTTTCCAGAGATATATACTGCTCTTATTAATGCTTTAGAAACCAGACCCAAGCAGGAATTGTCACTGGAATATGTGAAAGGCAAATTATTCGATGAATATGATAGAAGGAAAGAAAATGAACAGAAAGAAAATGATGACAAAGCTCTTAAGATGTACAAAGGCACAAGGCACAACAAAGAAAGCGGAGCCTGTTTTCGCTGTAAAAAGACCAGTCACTTCAAAAAGGACTGTTCTATCTGTAAAGTCAAGCAGCAAAAGCTACAGCTATCCACAAGAGCAAGAGCCAAAGCAGCCATGAAGGGAACTGCAGACACTTCATAGAGTGGCACCTTTAAAGTGACACAAAGCGGAAAGCCATGTGGCTGGTGCATAGACCTTCTTCACAAACATTGATTACAGTTCAAAAGACAAAGTTTTCCTAGCAAACGGGAAAAGCATCACTGCTGAAGGTAATGGCCAGGGCTTCCTGAACTGCATTACACCACAAGGAGGCAAACACAGTATCCTTGTAAAGAAAGTGCTGTATGTTTCAGAACTAGAATGCAGCCTTCTATTATCTAAATTTTCTTGAAAAAAGTATCAGTCCTATAATGGAATTTCAAGCAGCGCTTATCACCATATCATTACAATATGTTTGACCTCACAGAGGAAGTGCTGATCAGTCCACAATAAACCATTAATCTGTCCAGCTGGGTTAAAAATAGTGTTCACTGGAGTATTTTCAAACGTGCACCCCGACACCAGGATCTCATCACCTCGTGAATCACTCACCCCTTAGGGTATAAACTCACCAGTATAAACTATCTTTGGTGAGTGCACTATAAAATGTGGTGCCTGAGTGCACTGTAATTTGTGGTGCTTTCACAAACGAAACAGCGCCTCAATGATCTGCACTGCCCTGCTGCAAACAAAGGGCACCTGTTATATAACAGATTCATGCTGCTGTTGATGCTGCTGACACCATGAAAATGAATAAATGAAAGATTGTAACAAAATAAAACCCAAATAAAATAAAATGTGAACATAAAACAACGTAAAAAAATTAACCCCAAACACTCACCCAAAACTCTGCAAGCAAAACCCTTTTTTTATTTTTATTTATTTATTTATTAGTTGCATGGCAACTTCTCTCTCTCCCTGTAGGCCTCCCAGACATGATCAAAAAGCAAGGATTGGGACTTTAAATGAGGCAACTTTTATGTTTTTTCTTTAGACAGTCATTGCATCCGCCCCTGAAGAAGTGGTATTCCCCACAGAAACGCATCGGGCTTTACATGGATGCATTACCAATATATTCCATGGCATGTTATACCCTATACCTTTACTACCTATTACCTTTTTATGGAAGATGGTCTTATCATCGGACCTCTGCTGGGACACATCATACCCTTTCCTAGTATCATTGTGTGGTATTTTATACAGTATTCTATTCTTTTATGTATTCTACTATAAAAGGTGGTCTTTTATGTATTAGTTATGTTAACAATTATTCATATGGCCTGTAGTGGGCCACTGATATGTATTCTTTCCAAGAAACAAGACATTATGTACCTTCTGGAAAATGTTCTATTAGATGTTTATATATGAGAATAAACGTATCTTCAATACCCCCTTATTTATTGTTCATTATTTGTCCAGCTGCTCACCACATGCCTCATTTAAAGTTCCAATCCTTGCGTTTTGCCAATGGATGGAATGTATATCACGTCTCATCTAAAGTCCCAAATCTCTTTTCCTCCCAGACATGATGATGATAACATGGAGCATATTCCCTACTGCTGACACCATAAAAATAAATAAATGAAAGGCTGTAACAAAATAAGACCCAAATAAAATCAAATGTGCATATAAAATGTAAACAACTAACCCCAAACACCCACCCAAAACACTGCAAGCAAACCCCTTTTTTTATTTTAGTTAATTAATGAATTTATTTATTTTTTACAAAACAAAAATGAAAGAAAATTAACTACTAATTAAGTAAGAAAAGCAAAAGAGAAACACTCCCAAAAACGAAAAAAAATGGGGGCAGGAGAAAACAGGAACAGAACCTGCCACTGACACACACACACACAAACAAAGTAGCCTTGAAAAGAACTAAGGGGTCTTAGGAAATCACAATGAATGCAGGCGGGCTTATACAACCCCTGGCAAAAAGTATGAAATCGCCACTCTTGGAAAATGTTCATTCAATTGTCTAATTGTATAGAAAAAACTAATTACAGATAGTGTTGAGCGAACCCGGACTGTAACGTTCGGGTCCGTACCGAACTTTCGGGTGTCCGTGGCACGGACCCGGACCCGGACATTTCAAAAATCGTTCGGGTTCGGTCCGGGGTTCTGCTATTTTATTCCACGTGTTGAGAAGCTGCAGGGCAGCCAATCAACAAGCGTTTCACTGGTTTGCCCTTAGAAGCCATCACAGCCATGCCTACTAATGGCATGGCTGTGATTGGCCAGTGCATCATGTGACCCAGCCTCTTTATAAGCTGGAGTCACAGTGCTGCAGTCACATGCTCCTTGGGTTAGTATAGGGAAAGGTAGCTGACGGCGTGAGGGACAGATTTTAGCCATTTTAAGACCTGATCCTGCATCCTGAGATAGATTACTTTACTACTGCTGTCTGTGCTGTTGCTCTGAGGACAGATAGCAGAAATTAGAGATTTCACATA
>BLSH010191991.1:108646-119042 GCA_018402905.1 Glandirana rugosa
ATTTCCTCGGCTCATTGTGTTATGGGTTTTATTACCTTCTTGATCTTTCCATACCCTTTGATAGTTTGAAATTTCATTTGTGCCGTTTTTCTCTCTATAATTTATAGAGAACGGGTTTTTTTCTCTTCCTTCTCTAGGTTTTTTTTTATGGGGAAATTTACCGTTGTTTTTCTTTACTTTATGAATCCTCATTTTAACTGACAGAGCCTCTCTCTTAATATACATCGTTTGATATATGGTAATGACTTGTTTGATTTCCTTGTCTATTTCTTTACAGTGTAGTATGAATGAGTAATTGTCATTCAAAGTGTGATAGCGCTGAAAGCTGAAAAATGGCCTGGACAGGAAGGGGGTTTTCGTGCCAGGTACTGTTGTGGTTAATCTTGGTAGTATGTACATTTTCACTGCCGTTATCCTTCCTATCCACGTCAGACCTGCCCTTCCCAATTTCTTTATCTGTTCCTTTAGTTTGTTCAGTAATGGTATATAGTTTGCTACATATAATTCTCTCTCCGAGACAGTCAATTTTACTCCTAAGTATTTCATTTCTTTTTGTTGCCATTTAAAGGGGTATTTTTTTTTGGATCTCTTCCTTCTCTTTTTTTGGGCAAGAGATATTTAATATCTCTCTTTTTGCCGTGTTTACTTTAAAGTTTGATAGTTTCCCATACCTTTCTAGTTCTTCCATTATTTTGGGTATTGTGTTACTCGGCTCCTTTATGTATAACAAGACATCATCCGCATATGCTGCTACTTTGTGTTCCCTCTCCCCGATTCTTATCCCCCTAATCACCTTGTTTCTTCGTATCTTCTCCAACAGGGGCTCCAGGGTCATCACAAACAGAATCGGGGAGAGGGGGCACCCCTGCCTCGTTCCATTGCACAGTTCTACTATTGGGGATAATCTCCCATTCACTCTCACCCGCGCTTCTGGTTGGACATACAAGGCAGAGATCCATCTCCTCATCTTTTCCTTGACTTCATACCATCTCAACACTTCCCACATAAAGCCCCAGTCGACTCTGTCAAACGCTTTTTCGGCGTCTATTGACATGAGTACGACTGGGGCTTCCCTTCTATCCTTTGTCTGTAAAGTCAACAGTGTCCTAAGGCAATTATCTTTCCCCTCCCTTCCCAGCACAAACCCCGTCTGATCTTCATGCATCCATTCTGGAAGAATCTGTTTCAACCTCTCTGCTTAAATTTTTGATAGTATTTTCATATCCAAGTTTATTAAAGATATTGGCCTATAATTTTCTGGCAATACTGGGTCCTTCTCCTCCTTTGCTATGAGTGTTATATGTGCCATTAAAGCCTCTTTCCTTATTTCCTCGCCTTCTGTTAACTTATTAAAATATTCCCACAACTTTGGAATCAAGATCTCCTGGAATTTCTTATAATACTGGGCCGTATACCCATCTGGGCCCAGACTCTTCCCTTGCGGCATATTATTTATTGTCCTCCTTATTTCCTCTTTTGAAACAGGCTCTTCCAGTTGGTTTAAATCTCCTGTTGGGATCTTCGCTAGTCCCATCTCTTTTAGATATTCCCTGCATGCCTGGGCATCTCGTTCCTTCTCTCTTTTACTTTTTATCCCCTCAACTCTGTATAATTTACTATAATAAGTTTGAAACACTTTTGCTATCTCTATTGAGGAGTTTGCCATCTTTCCTTCCTCATTTTTGTTTTTTGGGATGAAGTTTTGAGTCTTTTTTTCCCTTACCCTTCTAGCCAGCCACTTTCCTGACTTATTTCCCCACTGATACTTATCTCTCTCTACTAAGTGGGTTACTCTTCTCCTGTCTATCTCCATCAGATCAGCCAGCTCCTCCCCTTTTTCCTTGAGCATCTCTATTCCGTCTAGGCTTCCCCTTTCCTTATTTTGCTTTTCTATTTCCTGAATTTCTTTATATAGGGTATCTATTCTTACTCGCCTTTCCCTTTTCATTTCTGCTCCTATTTTCATCAAGATCCCCCTTATATATGCCTTATGCGTCTCCCACAGGGTTGATCTTGATATCTCTGGTGTGTCATTAACCTCAAAGAAACTTTCTAGTTCTTTCCTCACCTTATCCACTATCTTTGGATCTCTTATAAGAGCTTCATTTAACTTCCAGATGTTTTCCCCCCTTATCTCTACTCCTGTCTCTACGCTCACCACTACTGGAGCGTGATCTGAGACTGTGGTGGCCCCAATCTTAGCTCCTTCCACCATCGGTATCATATAGTGTTCTATTAACACATAGTCCAATCTGGAGTGTGCATTATGTACTGTAGAGTAATAAGTGTAATCTCTCAATTCGGGGTTACACATCCTCCACGTATCTATTAATTGGTGTTCCTCCATCAGTTTCTTCATACTATTCTATCTGTAAGGGGTCTCACACCTTGAGTGCCCTTTTGCGTCTATCCATGAATCCATACATAAGTTTAAATCCCCTGTCAGCACCAGGTGCCCTCCTTTGAACTCCCTCAGTTTATCTAGGGTTTTTCTCAGGAATGCATCCTGTCTTTTATTTGGGGCATATACATTCGCAAAGGTCCACTCCTCGTTCCCTATAGTCCCCCTCACAAACAGATATCTTCCTTCCCTATCCACTTTCTGTTCTATTATTTTGAACGCTATTTCTCTACTGAACCCAATAGCAACTCCCTTTGACCGCCCAGATGGAGAGTCGGCATAGTACCAGTTAGGAAATTGGGCAGATCTTAAACTCATTCCTGATGTGTGAGATATGTGTGTCTCTTGTAGACAGATTATCTGCCCTTCTAAATATTGTAGTTCTCTGTTTTCTTTATATATTTTCTCTGGGGAGTTCAAACCTCTGATATTATATGTTACTATTTTTATTTTCTCCATAGATCCTGTATTCCTTCTTTTCTGCCTATTTTTCTCCTTACCTCCCCCCTTCCCTCCCCCCCTCCCTCCTCCCCCAAATGACAGCTCTTTTCTCTTCTGTCCCTGGCTTGAGTCAGGTGACCCTCCATTTTGGTGTCTCCTTTAACCCACGCCCTTTGGAAGGAGGTTTCTGGCCATCTCCCCCGCCGCCCCCTTCCCCCCCATCCAAGTCTCAGTCTCCCCCCTACCTCCCCCCACTCCCCATTCCTTCTCCTTGCCTCCTTATTGATTTCCTACCATATCCCCTTATCTCCCCCTCTCTTTCTTTGCTTTTTCTCCTCCCCTTCTTCCTCCTTCTTGTCTATCCCTCTACTCCCTTCTCCCCCCGCCTGTCTCCTTTCCGTCTCCATCTTCTTTCATCTGGGCCTTTCGCCCCTTTGAGAGTTCTTTCTTCCCACCCGGGGAGCAGTGTCGGTTGGATTTCCAATTTCTCGCAAAATTCTTTCATGTCTTCCGGGAACCTCATTACTGCTGTTCGACCATCTCTTTTCCCTTTTAAACACGCTGGGAAACCCCACCAGTACATTATATTAGATTTCCTCAGGTGTTCAGTTAGTGGTTTGAGCACTCTTCGTCTTGCTAGTGTCTCTGCCACCAGATCCGAGTATACCTGCACTTCCTCTTCTTCAAACATTATTTTCTCTATCTTCCTGGTTTTCTCCATGATTTTCGTTTTACCCCCACGTGGTGAAATCTAATAATTACATCCCGTGGGGCTTCATCTCCTCTAGGCTGCGGTCGATTAGCCCTGTGAACTCTGTCGATCTTCATCTCTTCATCTACTTCTCTCTCCAATATTGGGTTGAAAAGTTTTTTCATTACTCCCTCCAACTCCTCTTTATATTTTTCTTTTAACCCTCTTATTCTCAAGTTCTTCCTTCGACTTCTATTCTCCTGGTCTTCTAATTTATATGCTATATCTCTATTCATCTTCTGTAGTGCTTTTACTTCTCTATCAAGTTCTTCCATTTTGCGATCTTGCGCCTCCAACCTTTCTTCAACTTCCTCCACTCTCATTAAGATATGGCCAATATCTCCCCTCACTGCTGCTATATCCGTTTTTAAGGAGGCCTCCATCTTTGTTAACATCTCTGTCAATAGTTCTTTCATTTGCAGGGGGTTAATTGGTGATTCCTCCATCTTTTCTGTTTTTGAGGTTTGGCTCCCTGCTCCTTTTTTCTTTGTATCCCCTCCTTGTATTTTTGGGGCCTTTGGGGTTTGGATCTTCTCTTTTCCCGGTGGGGTACTTTCTGTGTTCCTTGTTTTACTTCCTGAGGTTCCCTGTCCTCTTACTGATCCTCTTCCCTTATTGGGCTATTCTGGTTCTCCGTGTTGTTGGATTCCGTCGCTAGATATCGCTGTATCCCCACTGGGCTCCCTATTGTGGGATTATTCCTGCTCGTTGTACTTTTGGTTGTTTTACCCCTCATCTCTTCATATGTCTATCTGTGAATAGTGGAGGGTGGGGGGGGAGGGGGGAGGAGGCAATGTCCCTCTCTAATACTCCCAATATTTCAAATCCTCCTATGATATTATGTTTCTACTATGCCCTTCTCTTTTCCTCCTTGTAAACCTCCCCTATGTATCCCGCTACTCCTCGTTATCTCCGTTCACCCCATCCCCTCCAACTTCCAATTTCTCACTGTATTTTGAGTCCTGAATTTAAATTCAGAATTGTACCCGTCAGGAAGGGGTTATGGGCATACAAGTTTTTTTATGTGGTGTAACAACTGGAAGAAAATAAAATAACACTAATCAAGCCAGCAAAGCCAGAGGAGGGCGGCGAGAACCGAGTGGGCGACCTTAGGTATCGTTAGCCTGTACAGTCTACTCCTCCAAGGTGTCACATATAATCCCTTATAATCCTTTTTACTGTAGTTTTAGGCTTTCCTTCACCTTTGGTAATCCCGTCCA
The DNA here is from genome assembly GCA_018402905.1 of Glandirana rugosa. NCBI lineage: Eukaryota > Metazoa > Chordata > Amphibia > Anura > Ranidae > Glandirana > Glandirana rugosa. The sequence continues at coordinate 113,460 of BLSH010191991.1, forward strand.
CCCCTACCCTCCTCGCCTCCAACTATGTCCGTCAGGAGGGAGTTATGCACTTACAAGTTTTTTTATGCAATTTAACAGCTAGAGGCAAGCAGGAGGCAACAAGGGGGCGAGCAGAGCTGGAGGAAGCGGCGAAAACAAAAGGAGTGGCTTTGAAATCCTTAGTCTAAGCAGCCTGTAAACAGTCTACTATACAGTCTACTCCTCCAAGATGTCACATATAGTCCCTTATGGTCCTTTTTACTGTAGTTTTAGACTTTCCTTCACCTTTGGTATCACCTGTAATCCCGTCCACCCCTAGCCTCCTCGCCTCCAATTTTCTTACTGCGTTTTAGGTCCTGAATCCCAATTCAGAGCTATATCCGTCAGGAGGGAATTGTAAGCTTACAAGTTTTTTATGCAATTTAACAGCTAGAGGCAAGCAGGAGGCAATAGGGGGATGAGCTGAACTGGAGGAAGCAGCGAAAAACAAAAGGGGTGGCTTTGAAATCCTTAGTCTATGCAGCCTGTAAACCTCTGGTGTCCCATGTGGTCACATACAATCACTTTTACTGTAGCTCTAGGCTTTTCTTCACCTTTGATGTCACATGTAGTCCAATCCACCCTTATCCACCCCAACTTCAAGTTTCTTCCTGGAATTTTAGATCCTGAATTTTTAATTCAGGGTTATGTCCACCAGGGGGGGAGGGGGGTTTTGAGCTTACAGAGTTTTTATACGGTTTACCAGGTATCGTCTGCCTAGGCTGCCTGCACACCTGTGGTGTCATATAGGGTTACGTATAGTCCCATATCTCCAAGCTCTCCTTCACTTTTAGTGTCCCATATAATCCAATCCACCCTTGTCCACCCCACTTTCTTACTGTGCTTTGGGTCCTGTACTTAAATTCAGAATTATACCCGTCGGGGGGGGGGTGGTTATGATTTTACAGGCTTTCTTTCTCTTCTTTTTCTCTTCTTCTCTTCCTCCTTCCCCTCCCCCCTTCTTTCTCTCTCTTCTTTTAAACTTTTAACGGCTGGTAGCAGTAAGGGAGTAGTAAGTGAACAAAAATAAGGAAGCAAGCCAGACCTGGGGGGAGGGAGAGCAAGAGCGGCGGAAACAAAGAAAGGTGACCATAAATGTCATCAGCCAATGCACCCTGTGCACCTATGATATCGCATATAATCACATACAGTCCCTTTACTTTTAAACTTCCTTTTATATCTACCACTCCACCGCTTTTCCACCTTCCTGTCTCCGTCCTGGATAGCTCTACTCCCACTCTCCTGTCTGAAGACCCAGGATTTTCATCTCCTCTTTCCTTCCGGGTGGCATATGATGCTTTTCTGCAGGCGTGTTTCGGAGGTTCGTTGGGGGAGACCTGGGATCTTACTTCCCCACACAGATGCAGCTACTTTCTCTTTGTGTCCTCCTTCTATCAGCTCTCCCCAGAGCTTTCCTTCCGGGTGTCAGGGGGGGAAGCCACCTCGTGCTCCACCTCCTTCTCCGCTGTACCTTCAGAGCTGTGGCTGCTCCTCTTCTCCAGTACCCTCCGCACTGGCCGTCTCTCTCACCGGTGGCTTTCTGTGCAGACTAGTTAGGACGCGTGGCTTCTCCGCATACCACTGCTCGGCGTGGGGGAGTGGGGATGGGGGCGGTCTCTAGGGCGGCATCTCCCTCGGCTCTACACTCCTTCCATCTCCCTGGAGAGGAGTGCAGAGGGAGACTGATGAGGGGTTATGCTTTGGATCATGAGCAGTTCCTTTCCTTCTCCATACTCTTCTCTTCCCATCATTCTGGTACAAGTTGATCTTAGTCTTATCTGTCCATAGGATGTTGTTCCAGAAGTGTGAAGGCTTTTTTAGATGTTGTTTGGCAAACTCTAATCTGGCCTTCCTGTTTTTGAGGCTCACCAATGGTTTACATCTTGTGGTGAACCTTCTGTATTCACTCTGGTGAAGTCTTCTCTTGATTGTTGACTTTGACACACATACACCTACCTCCTGGAGAGTGTTCGTGATCTGGCCAACTGTTGTTAAGGGTGCATTCTTTCTTTTTAAGGATGTTCCAAACAGTTGATTTGGCCACACCTAATGTTTTTGTTATCTCTCTGATGGGTTTGTTTTGTTTTTTCAGCCTAATGATGGCTTGCTTCTCTGATAGTGACAGCTCTTTGGATCTCATATTGAGAGTTGACATCATCAGATTCCAAATGCAAATAGCACACTTGAAATTAACTCTGGACCTTTTATCTGCTCCTTATAAATGGGATAATGAGGAAATACCACACCTGGCCATGGAACAGCTGAGCAGCCAATTGTCCCATTACTTTTGGTCCCTTAAAAGTGGGAGGCACATATACAAACTGTTGTAATTCCTACACCATTCACCTGATTTGGATGTAAATACCCTCAAATAAAAGCTGAAAGTCTGCAGTTAAAGCACATCTTGTTTGTTTCATTTCAAATCCATTGTGGTGGTGTATAGAGCCAAAAAGATTAGAATTGTGTTGATGTCCCAATATTTATGGACCTGACTGTACATTTCATTGGGTGGAGAGACAAACCCATGTCACACTGTGTATTAGCACTTCCAGCCTGGTTTATGCAAACACAGGCATGCTGATTACACACCTGTGGGCGGGGTTCATAAACTTTTGTGGTATAGCACTCAAGGTTCCCACTTTCTTTTGTGGTATAGAGCTCAGGGCTCCCACTTGGAGACAGCTCCACCCAGGCAGACAAGAAGTCTCGCCAAAGAGTCAGGAGGACCCCATCCTACAGACACGAGGTCTGTGTATAAATGTGAGGAGGATACCCGTGTTCCCTAGGAGAGAGAGGCTGCAGCTGGAAGCATGAGCATACCCTCTGAGGAGCAACCCACAGGACCTAGGTGTAAGGCCTGAAGCAGCGGTGCTGCAAGTGAGTAAGCCAGGCTGCTGAATGTTTGAACTATGGAGATAATTACACAATAGCATGACCAATATTAATATATGTATCTAAATAAAAACATCTACTGTATATTGGTAAACTTAGGAACCAAGGTATTCCCAACTACACCCCTACTCCCAAACTGAGAATAAACACGTGGTCCCAGGCTAGTATAACATATCAATGTAGGTTTACAGCTGAATCTATGTCTGGAAAGACAAACAATCTCCAAATATTTGTATATAGTGTATATATTGTTGGGCGAACGGTTCGAGCCAAGCAAAAGTTTGGCCCGAACAGTGCCTGTTTGCCCGTTCAGTGAACACCCAAATTTGCTTCACAGTACATTCTAGGGCCCTAATTGGATGAAGCCTTGCAGCTGACCACTGGTTTCTCCAATCACGGCACAGTGCTCATAGTCCCATCCCACACTATAAAGATAACTTCCCATAGGAAGCTTTTGCATTGTGTTAGATTGGAAATAGATGCTACTAGCAAGTTACTGGGGATCATTTACTATAGCGCTGCCGCAAAATAGCGGCAAAATTACCGAGATTCACGGTAAAATTAAAGTGATTTGCAGTAAATATTGTTAAACCGGTATTTACAATAGCGCTGGTGGAAAATAACTCCCAAACTCAAATTCACTATTGCTCCCAGGTCACAGATAATGCCCAAATCCTTACTCTAGTCAGGACCTGGAGTAGTGCAAATAGAAATAATGTTTAGAGCATGATCGGATCCCCTAAATTGTACTAAATTATGTGGTATATTGTTTAAAGATAATCTGCTTTTAAACTGTGTGAAAAAGTGATTTCTAAACTGAAATATCTTAAAAAGTCTGAGAGGAGATAAATTCCCTGTCTCTTTACATTTAGGTGCTCAGCATAGCTAAGCTCAACTGAGCATGCTCAGACACAAAACAACTTGGTTTTTAACTCTCATGGAGTAATTCCATGAGTAGATAGTAAATACCAAAATGAGAGCTGTTTTATACAGATTTTTTAGGAGTGAAGATGAGAGTTATGTAGCCCAATGTAATTTTTAGCCATTCATTCTAATGGTAAAATTGTTATTTACCCCAAAGAAATCCTTTTCATGTTGAGATTAAATGTATCTTTCTCTCAAAGAAATTGTCCTTGCAGCAATGTTGCAATTTTAATAATCTATTTTGTTTTTAAGAATGCTAGAATAATCTCTTTCAGTGCATAGACGCTGATGAAAAGAGACCCCTGGGGGGCGTGGCAAGCTGCTGAGAAGATGGATGCTTAGCCCAGGAGCTCCGCCAGGCCACCCGGGACAACACACCATAGCGGGTACCTTCACAGCAACAAGCCACCACAAAAGGCACAAGAGACCCTCCGTGACAGCAGGAGCCATGACCCGCAAGAAAAAAAGACAGCCTGCAGGTCAAAAAACTTGCTAGCTACTTTACACAGGGTGCAGGGAGGCTCCACCAAGATGGCGCCGGACAGCTGCACACACACGGCGCGGGAGCGGACAACAGAAAACAAAACAGTGGACCAAAGCTCACAAAACAGGTGGGGAACCCGGACAGCGGGACATCAGGACAGTCTTCACCTTCCACTCAGAGCCCGGCCAAGTCCAAGCCCAGGAGAGACTCACGGGATGAAGATCAAGGCATGGAGGTAAGCCACACACAGAATACAGCCAGCCTTGCTCCAGAAACCGCACCAGACCCCATAGACACCTTCCCAGCCATAGGCCAACCAATCTCTGATATTACCCTAAAGGGGATGCTGATCTCACTGTGCTCATCCCTTCAGTCTGATATAAGAGAAGGCATGTACCAATTTAAACAAGAAATACATGATCTGGGGGACAGAGTGGCCCACACAGAGGACTCAATAGAGGAGATTACATCCTCTTTTAACTCTATGTTAGATGCTCATAACGAGCAAGCAGAAGAAATAAAATGACTGAAAGACAATTTTTCTGATCTAGAAGATCGCACAAGAAGGGATAATTTGAAAATATGGGGTATACCAGAAACTGTACAGCAGGACCAATTTCTAAACTATGTAACAGAATTATTCACCAAGCTGGCCCCAGCCTTAACCAGAGCAGAGATGACAATTGACAGAATACATAGGCTTCCCAAACCCACATTCCTTGCCTCCGAAATACCCAGAGATGTCATAATGAAACTACATTACTACAAAACCAGAGACGGTTATGGCAGCATTCAAATAAACCCCCAACCTACCTGGGGAATACATGAACTTACAAATGCTCCCAGACCTATCCAGGCATACATTGCAGAAAAGGAAAAATCTGGCCACAATCACGAAGGCCCTAAGAAACCACAACATTCCACATCACTGGAAATACCCTGCGACCCTTTCAGCAACACATAATGTCAACACGGTCACCTTGACGTCCCTGGAGGAAGGGATCCAACTCCTGCGCAATTGGGGTATATTACCCCAGTCATCACACAGTGCACTACAAAACAACAATGGCCTAACACCAATCGAGGAAGAATGGCACTTAGTCTCACGCAAATGCCCTGCCAAGCCCAAACCAACCTCAGGAGGTACCTGATACTGACACCTAAAGTACCACCACCATCATGTCCCAGGCCAAAAGAGAATTTCCACATCCATCTGGCCCTCACAGACAGGAATACAGTTCTAACTGTTCTCGGATCGCTGTTTA
>BLSH010191991.1:123165-136367 GCA_018402905.1 Glandirana rugosa
GACTCTATACACACACAGAACGTCAGTCCCCAAACATTACAGAATTGTAACGTAGAGGTATAGACTTATAACGAAAATGACGATCAAAGTAAATCCCAATGATCACAACGGCGTACTTCGTCACCAGGGTCACTCTCCGGAGGGGAGGTCAAGGACCTTCTCCTCAGATAGCGGCCCAGTGAATGACTCAATTTCAGGGGTGTATTATTGTGAACTGGTATGAACGTCAGGCTATGGTGGAAATCCTCAGACGCCTCTTTAGAGAAAACCACGCACAATCCACGCATGTGACAATGGTGTCAGTAACCTCACAACAACTATAGTGTCCACTAATACTCATCTCAACTCGCTTGAAGATCTTCAGGCCCAAGACGACCAAGCCGTTCCGGTACAAAGTTCGGGTTCTGTCCGGACCCGAACCCGGACTTTGTCCCGAAGTTCTGCCGAACCAGCAGAACCCGGACTTCTAGAAGTTCGCTCAACTCTACTCATAATCACCTGTGATATCAACAACACTCCAATGACTGTGGTAACAGTGTACGCACCTAACACGCACCAAAAGAGATTTCTCCGCAGACTCCTAAAGGTGGTATCGGACTGCAAGTATGGTCAAGTGTTATTATGTGGGGACTTTAACTCAGTAAGTGACCCGGCGATAGACTCCTCTTCCAGGAACTGGAGGGGAGGCCTCTCACTGGGACCACTGCTTCATGCGGCAACACTAGTAACCCTAAATGAAACTAGCAGTAAAAGCAATATTCAGATATGGAGATGCAATGTTAAGACATTACAAACCCCTGACTGCAAGACACACACATATCTCAGCATCTCTGGGAATTTTTCCAAATAAATGACCACTCAGTGAGCAACCCTTGGACCCTATGGGACGCCCATAAGGAATTCATAAGGGGAATATGTATCCAACAAAATTCTAGGTTAAAAAAGGAACACAACTTAAAAGTAACTAACTTACTGGCAGAAATTCACTCTCTAGAATCCCAAAACAAACTTTCCCCACAACCCGGAACCTCTGATAAACTTCTCAATCTGAGAACCTCACTACGCTCATTGCTTTTAGAACAATCTGACCACCATCTAAAAAAACTCAAACTCACTCACTATTCCCAAGCCAACAAAATGGGGAAATACTTAGCCAATAGAATAAAAACCAAGCAAGCAAAAGCGAAAATACCATACCTCTTACACCCTCTTCATAAACACAAGGTTAGCCATTCTCAGGATATAGCAAACGAATTTGCAAGATACTACAGTGATTTGTATAACCTTAGAGATGACAAAAACACTCACCAACCAACCATGCCACAAATACATTCAAGAAAATATCACTACCTAAACTAACAGACGAGCAAATTCAAGAATTAAATGTGCCCATCACTTCCCATGAGATATCTAAGATCATTAAATCCCTTCCGAATGGGAAATCCCCAGGTCCTGATGGCATGCCTAATGAATACTATAAAATACACCATGAAACGTTAGCACCCTACCTCTCCAAGGTCTTTAGTCTAGCGATTAACACATCCTCGCTCCCCCCGGAGATGTTGAGAGCATATGTGATAACACTTCCCAAACCAGGGAAAGAACCCAATACACCTCCCAATTTTCGACCAATCTCGTTGTTAAATTGTGATGTGAAAATTTATGCCAAATTGTTAGCCAAAAGGTTAATGCTGGTGTTGCTGTATCTAATCAAAAAAGACCAAACAGGGTTTATAAGTGGGCATCAAACTTCAGACGCAACAAGAAGAGTAATAAATGTGATAAATATAGCTAAACGTACCCAAACGCCTTCTCTGCTTCTAGCATTGGATGCAGAGAAGGCGTTCGACAGGGTGCACTGGGGATATATGTCCCAGGTATTGACTAAATTTGGGTTTGTGGGGCACATCAAATCCGCAATTTTTTCTCTATATTCACACCCCTCAGCACAAGTCTACACCTCAGGTGCGTTATCAGACCCTTTCAACATAACAAATGGAACCAGACAGGGCTGCCCCCTTTCACCATCCGTTTTTAACGTAATAATAGAACCCTTAGCTGAAACCATTAGATCTCACATGTTAATTAAAGGATTTAAAATCCAAAACCACCAACATAAGATAAATCTGTTTGCAGATGACACAGTTCTGATGCTCACAGACCCCAAAAAATCTCTAATCAACGCCCATCAAATTCTACAGCAATTTAGTAAATTTATTACAAAATTAACACATCCAAATCCATAATACTAGACCTTGGAATCCACTCAAGGGTCAAACACAATATCCAATCACTGCTCCCTTACCCCCGGAGCACTGATGGGATAGGTTACCTGGGAATAACCCTAACCTCTAAAACTTCTCAGTTAATCACTGCTAACTTACCTCCGCTAATTTCCAAAATAACACTCGAAATGGAAAGAATATCCAAGATAGAACTCTCTTGGGGAGGTAGAATAGCTACTTTCAAGATGAGCATCCTCCCCCAACTGCTATACATTTTTAGAAACCTACCCATCATGATCCCCAACAAATACCTCTCGAGAATCAATGCAGCAGTCACAAATTTCATTTGGCAGGGAAAGAGGCCAAGGTTCACTAAACAAATCCTATACCACCATAGATCATTGTAAGGAGTAGGAATCCCAAATATCCCAGATTACTACAAGGCTGCACAAATAGCACCAACGAAGGAATGGGTGAAAGCAAACGACCCCCCCCATGGAAAGTAATAGAGCAGTTAGTATCCCCAACCAGGGATTTACACTGGTTTATCATTATGGAGCACTGGAATCCCTGGGAACTCACCTCCCTCCTAATCACCTTACAGTCCACGCTTAAGGCATGGAGAACTTTAGATCCCAAAATAAACGCACAACATATTTCTCAATCCATCCACCCCCCACTAAAAATACTGAGCGCCATAATCCCTATGCTAAGAACCTCTCAACTGGTCTCAAAAGGGTTAACACTGATCCACCAGCTATACAATAATAAGAAACTAAAAACAACAAATGCTATCTTAGAAGAATATAATCTACCCCCCACAGAATCATTTACAATCTCCAGAATCTTAAATTACCTATCCAAACACCCCTGGAACAAGATTATGATAAACACTGAAATTTGGTCCTACTTACAATCCTCCAACAAAGTAAACAAAGACATATCCACAATATACGGACACCTCCAAAGCAGTGATACCCCCATAAATCACCCGTGATGTCCAAGTGGGAAAAGGACCTCAAACAGACCTTTACACATGAAAATTGGAAAAAAGCAATACAATCCGTACGTATCTCATCGCCCTGTGAGGCACATTGGGAGATGTCCCTAAAATTATGGAACAGATGGCATTACACCCCCTTCAGGTTAGTGTGGGCAAGTGGGAAACATATTACACATGCTGTGGGAGTGCCCGGCGATCACTAGTTTTTGGTCACAGACCTTTCAGCTATTATCTAATTGCACAGGCATTCTGCTAAAACCAAACCCGGGACTGGCTATCCTGAACCTGGGGGTGGACATATACCCCAAAGAATACTGGCAGGTGGTGACACACCCTTGTGGCAGCGAGATCCTTGCTACTACAGAGGTGGAAATCTCTACAAGCCCCAAACATATCAGATGTTAAAAACATGGTTAATTCCAATAGGTTGCTTGAAAAAGCAATTGCAATCAATTCCTTAGCATTGGAAAAATTTCAAAATGCATGGAAAATATGGGTATGAACAAGAATGAAACCACAACACTCAGGTCTTGAAAATGGTAGCTTGGCTTATCAACATTTCGGGTATGTTACAGTTGTTAATTTTGTTAATTGGTTGTATTAACGACTTTGCTCTTCGTAAACTCATCAAACACAGGAGTTACTTAAAGAGGAGGTCCGAGGGCTAAAAAAAAAATTAAAAGTCAGCAGCTACACATACAGTAGCTGCTGACTTTTAATATTAGGACACTTACCTGTCCTGGAGTCCAGCGATGTCGGCACCCGCCGCCGATCTTCGGATCGGGGGACGGGTGCAGCCGCCTCCATCGCGGGTAAGGGAACCCAGACGTGTAAGCAGTACAGCTTCACACCGGGCACCTTACTGCGCATGCGCGAGCTCTGCCGCGCTCTGCTACTGGCCAGGCGGCCAGTAGCAGAGCGAGCAGGGAGGAGGGAGCCGGGCTTCTGACGTCAGCGGCCGCGTCCGCCGGCCAGAGCTCCCGGAAGTGTGGAAAAGGACACCTGCCTAAAGACAGGTGTCCTCTTGCCCCTCCCCCCCGAAAGGTGCCAAATGTGACACCTGAGGGGGGGAGGAATCCAAACAGCGGAAGTTCCACTTTAGGGTGGAACTCCGCTTTAAACAAGGCATGATGCACTATATATATAAGTATGACACTTCTTTGAAATGTGATTGTATGAAAATACATGTGATATTTAGATAAAATTCATGGCTTCCTAGAGCACTAGGGGGTCCCCTCTGCTGAGGTTGCCTCCAGGGACACAGTCAGGATCCCACGTGGGTGCCCCTTAGGAGGTAACCTCAACAAGCGAAGTGCAAGTTAACTGAACCGGACCCGCAACTAGTTCTATATGGTATATACTTGGACAACCCAATAGGAATGCTACCTAAAAATGTTACTTATGTATCATCAATCACCAATGTAACTGTAAAGCAACCTTACTTTATATGGCAAACAATGCATTCCTGCCTTAACTCTGTACATGTTATGAAAACCAATAAAAATCATTGTTAAAAAAAAAAAAGAACGCTAGAATAATCTTTTCATGTTTTGGTAAAATGTTTTTTTCTCTATCACTTTCACTTGTTGATATCTATCTCACAAAAATATTTCCCCAAACTCACACAGGTGTCTTTATAAACCACAAACAATACCATTGCTTATGGAAATTTAAAATTAGTCCCATTTTTTTTATTTTTTATTCTTTCCAAATGATCCTAATTTGAGCCCAAACAAATGTGATATGTGTACCAACATCAGAAATAAAAATGTAATTACCAAAAATCAGAGGGTAACATTACTATTCTACATGCACGCAGCAAGAACCACCAAATGTCCCATATTAAATCAAGAATAATTCCTGATGAATGTAGTCCCTATGTATTCCTAGAAATGCAGTATATGTGTATGGAACATTACATGGAACATGATTTGGCATTGCTGGAAGATTGGTCAAAGCAGTGGAGACTGCAGTTCAATATTTCTAAATGTAAAATAATGCATCTAGGGAAAAAGAATCCGCTTAGAGAGTACAGCATTGGGGGCACAGTGTTAGCCAGCACTACAGAAGAAAAAGATTTGGGGGTGCTTATTTCAGATGATTGCAAAATGAGCAAACAGTGTAACCAGGCAGTGGGAAAAGCAAATAGAATTCTGGGATGTATCAGTAGAGGGATCACCAGCAGGAGGAAGGAGGTTCTGATTCCTCTATATAGATCTTTAGTGAGACCTCACTTAGAATACTGTGTCCAGTTCTGGAGACCTCACTTACAAAAAGATATTGATAAAAATAGAACGAGTTCAGAGACGGGTAACAAAAATGGTGAAAGGTCTGGGGGATAAAACATATCAAGAGCGACTTCAGGAACTTAATATGTACAGTCTGGAGGAAAGAAGGGAGAGGGGAGACATGATTGAAACCTTTAAATACCTCAAGGGGGTGAATAAGGTTCAGGAGGGCAGTCTTTTCAATATGAAACCAAAATCAAGAACACGGGGACATGACCTCAAACTAACTGGGGGGAAGTTCAAAACTAATCTTAGAAAGTATTATTTTACTGAAAGGGTGGTTGATGATTGGAATAAACTACCAACAGAGGTTGTGAGACAGTCAACAGTAAATGGCTTCAAACATGCTTGGGATAAACATAAATCCATAGTCAGACAACAAGGTTAATGTAAAAAAAAAAAAATAATAAAATAAAAAGGGGCAGACTCGATGGACTACTCAGTCTTTTTCTGCCGTCACTTTTCTATGTTTCTATGTTTCTATGTTTCTATGTATGTATGTGTAGAAGGACTTGATATGCAGTAGCCCCATGGTTTAAAAGGTAGCAATTCTGTCTACCATTGCAGATGTCCTGAGTTTGATTCCCAAGAATGTCATGTCATGTAGAGATGTTGTATGTCTTCTCTATGTTGTTAAACATAACTTCTGACTTAGGACCTTACCTAAATTATGTCTAAATGTAGTATTTATGTGTAGGAGGGTTCCACCACCATTGCAAATCTTGGCAAATACACTAGCTAGGCAAAAGTATTGGGACCCCTGCCTTTACATGCACATGAACTTCAATGGCATCCCAGTCTTAGTCCGTTATGGTTTAATATTGATTTGGCCCATCCTTTGCATCTATAACAGCTTCAACTCTTCTGGGAAGGCTGTCTATAAGGTTTAGGAGTGTGTCTATGGGAATGTTTGGCCATTCTTCCAGCAGAACATTTGTGAGGTCAGACACTAATGTTGGACGAGAAGGCCTGGCTCACAGTCTCTGCTCTAATTCAGCCAAAATGTGTCCTATCTTGTTGAGGTCAGGACTCTGTGCAGGCCAGGCAAGTTCCTCCACCCCAAACTCGCTCATCTATGTCTTTATGGACCTTGCTTTGTGCACTAGTCCAAATCATTTGGTGGAGGGGGGTTATGATGTGGAGTTGTTTTTCAGGGGTTGGGCTTAGCCCCTTAGTTCCAGTGAAGGTAACTCTTAAGGCATCAGCAAGACATTTTGGGCAATTTCATGCTCCCAACTTTGTGGGAAGAGTTTGGGGATGGCCCCTTCCTGTTCCAACATGACTGCACACCAATGTACAAAGCAAAGTCTATAAAGACATGGATGAGGGAGGTTGGTGTGGAAGAAATTGACTGGCCTGACCAGAGTCCTGACCTGAACCAGATAGAACACCTTTTGGCTGAATTGGAGCAGAGACTGTGAGCCAGGCCTTCTCACCCAACATCAGTGCCTGACCTCACAAATGCACTTCTGGAAGAATGGCCAAGCATTCCCATAAACACACTCCTAAACCTTATGTACAACCTTGCCAGAAGAGCTGAAGCTGTTATAGCTGCAAAGGGTGGGCCAAATCAAATTTGAACCCTATGTCCTAAGACTGGGTTGCCATTAAAGTTCATGTGCATGTAAAGGCAGGCGTCCCAATGCTTTTGGCTATCTGGAAAGAATTGCAATGGTGGTGGAACCCTTCTAGACATAAATACTACATTTAGACATAATTTATGTAAGGCCCTGAGCCACGAGTTATGTTTACCAATATAGTAAGAACAAACAACGTCTCTACATGAAGTGGTGTGTTTGGGTTTCAAACCGAGGAACTAAGCTCTTTTAGGCAGCTCTGTTACCTTGTGAGCCACACAGCTGATACAGATTGAACCTGGGGGAACTTGACTGGCCTGCACAGAATCCTGACCTCAACACAACAAACACATGTGGGATGAATTAGAGTGGAGACTGCAAGCTAGACCTTCTTGTCCAACATCAGTACCTGGCCTCACAAATGCACTTCTGGAAGAATGGTCAAACATTCCCATAGAAACATCCCTAAACCTTATGGACAGCCTTCCCAGAAGAGTTGAAGCTGTTATAGCTGCAAATGGTGGCCCAACTCTATACTGAACCCAGGGCTGCCATTATAGTTCATGTGTGTGTAAAGGCACATTTCCCAATACTTAGGACAATATAGTGTATATTATGTGTGATACTGAGCATGGCTATGGACTTAGGGCTTGTTCACACCGCAGCGATGGACAAGACATCTGCTCACTGCTCACTAGCTAAGTGGCTAGCAAATCCACCTGGCACCCCAGTAGTCGCTGGTTCACATCCCGGATATGCTAATGCTTGTGTTGAAGCTTATATGTACCCCCTGTGTGAGTTTCTCACCACAATCCAAAGACAGACTGGCATTTTATTTGTCTCTTGTGCAAATAGTCTGTAATGTAAGCAAGTTATTTTGGGACTTTAAATTGGAAACTCATTGCAGCCAAGGACTTGGACATTTCAAATTGTAGGGTTTACACTGCACAGGTACATCGGGTTAGAAAACTGTTGTTGGATCAGTGTTTCTCAAGTTCAGTCCTCAAGGCGTCCCAACAGGTCATTCTTTGAGGATTTCCCTCAGATGAAACAGCTGTGGTAATTACTAAGGCAGTGAAACTGATCAAATCACTTGTGCAAAATAATGGCAAGCCTGAAAACATGACCTGTTTGGGTACTTGAGGACAGGGTTGAGAACCGCTGACTTAGAATTTTGTCCTGGAGTTATACTAATCTGATGAACATAGCAAAGGGTTAATACAGCAAGTAGTATTAGGTATTGCAGCCCCTCAGGTGAAATCAATTTGAACGGACAGACTGAAAGATACTGGTGGGTTTGTAATTCTATTGGGTGTGTGTCAGTGTGCTAGCTTATATAAGGGACTTCATTAGGGGGGGTTGGTTTGGCCTGACAAGAGGTCAGGTTTGTTGCTGTGGTTTTGTGGGATAAGGAATGATACTGTGCATAACGACAAATGCCTCACTAGAGCTGTTTGTTTTCTGAAATTGTTGTGCATTTTGACCATTAAAAGTAGCTTGATTTGACCATGCTGTCCGATTGGGGTGTGTATTGTTTGTCTTACCATGCATTCTTGTAGAAAAAAAATACTCACCAATGTATGTGTAGAATGTGGGGGTGGTAGATGTTATTGATTGAATATGTGCCTTTTTTTCAATTAACATTTTTATTATATTTTGTCACATAGATAAATACAAGACAAAATATGATATAGGCTCTTACAAAGTAGAAAAATACAATAGGAGAAAACATATTCAGTTTAGAATACCCCTAGGCTGCAGGCCGCAATGGATGCTTAAATCTGCACTAGGATATAACAATAGCAGTTTCCAGGGTCTCCTTTAAATCTAGGTTGTCCAGTAATCTCGTTAACTGGCTGTAGTAACAGGTATATACTATTCTTTTGAATGTATAGTAACTTTACTATAGCTCATATATATGATAAGAAAATTCAAAATAGAAGAAGAAAGAAAAGATAGAAGAAAGACTAGAAAAGTATAAAGGATATTCTCTGCTGGTTCAAGGTGGATCCTCCCGACTATGCCATATTTCCCAAACTTTATTGTGGACCTCCAACCTATCCTGTATTCTGGCAGTCATTTTTTCCATTAGTTCAACATCTTTTATTCTGGCATACAGTGCCTCCAGGGAGGGGAGGATCTCTGTTTCCAATTGAGGGCGATTAAGTAGTTTCTTATATGGTTTAGGTAATTTCAAAGTCGACAATCCCAGTAGGTAAGATTTCGGCGTCATGGGCACAGGCACACCAAAGAGCTGGGTCAGTAATTGCTGTACAGAGCTCCGGAATGGAGTCAGTAGAGGCCAGCTCCAGAAAAATATGGAACAGGTCCCCCTGTCTCTCAGACAATGCCAACAGCGGTCCGCGCTAGATGGATATATAGCATGGAGAACGTCTGGAGTCATATACCAAAAATGAATAATTTTATAGGCGTTTTCCTTATAAAGGGTAAGTAAGAACTCCGAGCTGCCTGTGTCCACACCACCCTCCACTAATCCAAGGGCAACTCCTCTCCTAGGATACGCTCCCATCGAAGCATATAAGCGTGTTTGCCTTTAGTTGCTATAGGATAAGTGTTAAGTATCTGATAGATGTCGGCTATTACACCTTTTCTTGCTGACCCTTGTAAAACTACTTGTTCAAATTGGGATAGATTGGAGAAATACAAATCAGGAGCTATTGTTAATGCATAGTGGAGGATTTGCAGATAACCATAAAACACCTGGCGGGGTAAGTCAAAATTTTTTGGAGCTCCTGGAATTGTAACAATTTACGTGTTCTAGGGTCTTGCAGTTTCAGCAAGATAACCATTTTAACAGAGGCTATGCGTCCCAGAAGGGATTAATGATGTGCCTTCCATTTCTGTAAAAGTTCTCTAACCGCCTTGAACAGTGGAGGGAAATTCGAATGATATAGCTTATCGAAACAAGACGTGATATTTATCCCAAAGATTAAGATTAAGAACATATTTAGGCGGACCGAAAGAGATTCGTAAAGATTTTTAAGTCCGAGTTTAAAAGAGTTATAGACCTAAAGCTGGCACATAGGGATGGGACTTTGTCTGGCTTTGGAATTACTTTTAGGAAGGACCTCTGCATGCCTTTTTTATAGGGGTTCGCTGGAGGAAGGCATTGTAGAGTTTGCACATATATGGTAGCAATATGGGAAGGAAGGATTTGTAGTACTCATAAGGTAAGCCACTAGGGCCGGGAGATTTGTGTGTGGGGAGCTGTTTAATGATTGCTATGAGTTCCTCCTCTGTAATGGGAGCATTAAGAGAGAGAAGCTCTGAGGGCTGAAGGTGGGGAACATCGCTCCATTGTAGATATTGTTGTATCCTTTCTTCCATCTCTTGGGATGGAGGGTTATGAGGGATCCCAGGATCATTATATAATCCGGAATATAATTCCACAAAAGTGTGAGCGATATCTTGGGGGTGAGATAGTAGTTCCCCAGGCTCTATTCTTGATTTGGTGTGGGGTGGACGCGTGAATACCATCAGACAATTTTTTGGCTAATAAGAGTGGGCTTTGTTGCCTTTGTCGTAGTACACTTGTTTTAGTCTTATTAGGGCTATTTGTACCTGACCCATCGCTAGGTCTCTAAGGGTCGTGCGCAGCTGGGCGATTTTTTTTAGTAAGGTAAAGGATGGGGATGTTTGCAAGTGAACCTCTAGGGCCCTAAGATCCCTTTCCGTTTGCAGTTTAGTAATTTGGGCATTCTTTTTCATGGCAGAGGAAAGGGCGATACACTGGCCTCTGAGCACTGCCTTGTGAGCTTCCCAGAGGATAGAAAGCTGTACCTCAGGGGCTACATTCTCAGCAAAATAAAATTTCAAAGTGGATACTAGCTCTACCTTAGAGGGGAGGTGTTGGAGGAGGAAAGTATTCAATTGCCATTGGCACGGTCTACGACAGGGAGTTCCAAGGTTCAGCATTAGAAGAATAGGAGCATGGTCTGACCATGAGATGGGGCGGATATTCGAGTCCCTGACAGCGCGGAGTGTATGGTTATTGACAAAGAAGTAGTCTATACAGGAGTGGGTGCGGTGGGGTGCTGAAAAGAAACTATTGGTCGCCCGGAGGGAGGACCCTCCAAGCGCCAAAAAGAGCAAAGCATCTTTTAAGCTGGCAAAATAGTTTTGAGTCTTGGAGGACTCGACTTTGATTTGCTCATGGGTCTACAGCATTGCGATCGAGAGTGGCAGAATGGGATAGGTTAAAGTCTCCACCTATGACTAAATATTGATTTGCTGAAAGAAAAATTCAGGTAAACACTTTTGTCAAGAAAGCAATCTGGTGGGCATTTAGGGCATATACAGTCAGGTCCATAAATATTGGGACATCAACACAATTCTAATCTTTTTGGTGCTATACACCACCACAATGGATTTGAAATGAAGCAAACAAGATGTGCTTTAACTGCAGGCTTTAATTTGAGTGTATTTACATCCAAATCAGGTGAATGGTGTAGGAATTACAACAGTTTGTATATGTGCGTCTCACTTTTTAAGGGACCAAAAGTAATGGGACAATTGGCTGCTCAGCTGTTCCATGGCCAGGTGTTTGTTATTTCCTCATTATCCCATTTACAAGGCGCAGATAAAAGGTCCAGAGTTCATTTCAAGTGTGCTATTTGCATTTGGAATCTGTTGCTGTCAACTCTCAATATGAGATCAAAAGAGCTGTCACTATCAGAGAAGCAAGCCATCATTAGGCTGAAAAAACAAAACAAACCTATCAGAGAAATAGCAAAAACATTAGGTGTGGCCAAATCAACTGTTTGGAACATCCTTAAAAAGAAAGAATGCACCATTGAGCTCAGTAACACCAAAAGACCCAGAAGACCACGGAAAACAACTGTGGTGGATGACCGAAGAATTATTTCCCTGGTGAAGGAAACACCCTTCACAACAGTTGGCCAGATCAAGAACACTCTCCAGGAGGTAGGTGTATGTGTGTCAAAGTCAACAATCAAGAGAAGACTTCACCAGAGTGAATACAGAGGGTTCACCACAAGATGTAAACCATTGGTGAGCCTCAAAAACAGGAAGGCCAGATTAGAGTTTGCCAAACAACATCTAAAAAAGCCTTTACAGTTCTGGAACAACATCCTATGGACAGATAAGACTAAGATCAACTTGTACCAGAGTGATGGGAAGAGAAGAGTATGGAGAAGGAGAGGAACTGCTCATGATCCAAAGCATACCACCTCATCAGTGAAGCATGGTGGTGGTAGTGTCATGGTGTGGGCATGTATGGCTGCCAATGGAACTGGTTCTCTTGTATTTATTGATGATGTGACTGCTGACAAAAGCAGCAGGATGAATTCTGAAGTGTTTCGGGCCATATTATCTGATCATATTCAGCCAAATGCTTCAGAACTCATTGGACGGCGCTTCACAGTGCAGATGGACAATGACCCGAAGCATACTGCGAAAGTAACCAAAGAGTTTTTAAGGGAAATAAGTGGAATGTTATGCAATGGCCAAAACTGAAGGGAAAATGCCCCAAGAACAAGCAGGAACTGAAGACAGTTGCAGTAGAGGCCTGGCAGAGCATCACCAGGGATGAAACCCAGTATTTGGTGATGTCTATGCATTCCAGACTTCAGGCTGTAATTGACTGCAAAGGATTTGCAAACAAGTATTAAAAAGTGAAAGTTTGATTTATGATTGTTAACCACTTCAGCCCCGGAAGGATTTCCAGCTTTAGGACCGGAGCACTTTTTGCGATTCGGCGCTGCGTCGCTTTAACTGACAATTGCGCGGTCGTGCGACGTTGCACCCAAACGAAATTTGCGTCCTTTTTTTCCCACAAACAGAGCTTTCTTTTGGTGGTATTTGATCATCTCTGCGTCATTTCTGATCGCCGCTATAAACAAAAGAAGAGCGACAATTTTGCAAAAAAAACCCAAATTTCTTACTTTTTGCTAAAATACAAATCCAAAAAAAAAATATAAAAAAACATTTTTTTCACCATTTTTGGCCGATTTATATTCTTCCTCATATTTGCGATAAAAAAAATCACAATCGGCGTTTATTGATTGGTTTGCGCAAAAGTGGTCGCATTTACGGATGATGAGAATTCATTTTTGGGGTTTTTATTTTT
>BLSH010191991.1:136628-149469 GCA_018402905.1 Glandirana rugosa
CATCCTTAATGTTGTCAAACATATACACGGAGGGGGAAAAATTCCCTGGTTTTCATTACCCTGTCTAATTGGCGAACGGCTGCCGACTAGCCGTTAACTACCGCTGTTACACCGAGACATTGCGCTTAGCGGCAGTATGCTGCCGCCGGCGTTATGTCTCGGTGACACTCGCGCGCGCGCGCGAGTGACACAGGCCCCCCCAGGTCCCTCGCCCAGGCCGCCGAAGCTAACGGCGGCCGGTGGGCGCTACGGGGGGGGCCTCGCTTACTCGCCTCCAGGCACATACATTTGTGCCTGGAGGCGAGACACACTCCCCCTTCCCTTCACTAGTGTCGGAAGGACATTCACGGGGGGGGCATCGCGGGTGGCCGGCGGCAATCGAAGCCGCCGGACCCGCTCCCTGGACCCCCCCGGACACAGTGAGCGCGCGCGCGCGCTCACAGTGGCTCTGTATTGCGGCCGCCGTCGTATGACGGCGATTCGCGTTACAGAGCCACATTGTCGCCATCAATTGCCGATCAGCCGTCGGCAAGCGGTTAATCTGTCCCATTACTTTTGGTCCCTTAAAAAGGGGGAGGCACATATACAAACTGTTGTAATTCCTACACCGTTCACCTAATTTGGATGTAAATGCCCTCAAATTAAAGCTGAAAGTCTGCAGTTAAAGCACATCGTGTTCGTTTCATTTCAAATCCATTGTGGTGGTGTTTAGAGCCAAAAAGATTAGAATTGTGTCGATGTCCCAATATTTATGGACCTGACTGTACAACACTGAAAGTAACTTGTTGCATCTGCTATAGGCCCCGCAGGATAACATAACGTCCATTAGGGTCTATATAGGATCTCTTTTGAGAGAGCTGGTGGCCTGATAAACCTGAGTGTAATATCTGGAAGCGAATGCGAAGGAGTCGCCCCTACTGAAGATGTCTTCATACGCAAGATGTGTCTTTCTGTTGGAATTCAGGCCATGTATGAATAAAGAAAGAATCTTAGCCATATTGGTATACATGGGCGTTTGCAAAGGCACTTATCTGAAGCTGTTGTAGTAACATTGGGTCGGAATTCCCGGGGCCCGCCTCACCCAGATGGGCATCTCTAAAGGTGTGGGGGATTTATTGACAAACCAGCGGAGAAAAGAAAAACCAGTGAAAGCTAGAAAAGAAAACAAGAATTAGTACATCAGGACATAAAATAAGCATTACATGCTGTGTAGAGGGAATGTTCAAGCCCAAGTAGCACAGCAACAACCAAGTTCCTGTATGTCCTCTCGGCCTGACCAAAAAAAAAGGTATAAAGAGACCGGCAGGATAAAGAGGGGCAAACAATCACAAAACAAAACCAAGTCTCGTATAAGGAACTATAGGGTGTAAACCCAGGGGGGATGGTGAGACAAAAGTCAGTCATTTGTGAACCACTGCTAGCCAAAGTATTGCATGGGTGTAAGGGGGAAAAGGGGAATAAAGTAGCTTAGGGCAGGGCCAAGGTAAATCCCTGAATGGATGATCTTCCGGACGGGCAGGTGATATTTCCAATGCCAAGATCGAAAAAAAATTTAAGTCTAGGAGAGATCAGCTGTTCTTGTGTTTAGTTGCCTTCCAAGGTGTATCTGGGGCCGGGCCTGTTTAGTGGGCGCAACCTTCTGCCAGGCTAGAGGTGGAGGGGGTGTGGCAGCTACCAGATCCCACTCTGGGAGTTGGGGGATAGGGATCTCCAAGGTGTCACAGAAGATTCGCAAGTCCTCCGGGTATCACAGTATGGCAGATTTTCCCTGATGTTTGGCTGTAAGGCTAAAAGGGAACCCACACCGGTAGATGATGTTCGCTTCTTGTAGGGTGCGAAGAAGAGGCTGGAGAAGTCTTCTTTTTTTGCAGAGTAATCCAGGAGAGATCAGGGTACAGTTGTACTGGGGTATTGTCAAGGACTATCTGGTGAGTGGTGCGTGCTTTACGCATTACGGTTTCCTTAAGGGGGAAGGAAGTGACTCGACAAATAACATCTCTGGGTTTAGATGCAGGGCCTTTAGGGTGCAAAGCACGATGATCTCTGTCCATTTCAATATGTTTATTTGGGGGTTCCCCTAGAAGATTGTTGAACAGCGTGGTCAGGGTGGCTTGTAAGTCCTCGGGGTCATCCCTCTCCGGGAGGCCCCGTACCTGGATGTTGTGTCTGTGCCCCTGTTATCCAGGTCCTCAATGTGTCGCTGCATATCATGGTGTAAGATGTGATTATCTGCACCTTGAAGCTGTGTGCGGTGTACAGCCAGTTTAGTTTCCTGTATCTCATCCTCTGCTATCTCAACTCTGTCTGCCAGGTGTTTAAGGTTAGTACGCAGAGCTTGAATTTCTATACGGCATGTGGACTTAACATCCTCTATGAGTTGCTTGAAATCCTCCTTTGTTGGTATAGCTAGGGAGTAAGCTTGCCAGGAAGGAGGCATTTGGTGGAAGTGTTCCAAAGGCATCTGTTGGGCATGGATAGGCAACATGGGGGGTCTGGGGTGGATCTCAGCTGCCACCACTCTTTTATGACAAGCCTGAGGGTTAGATGGGGGATCCCAAGGTATATACCATGCTGGAGCTGGAGACAGTGGGGTTGCAGGACTGGCATGCCTGTTGGCTTGATATAAGGTTGGGGAGCCCGCCATCTGTGCGTAGGAGACTTGTGGACTGTCCAACTGTCTGGAAGAGCTGGAGTCCCTTGAGCGGTATGCGCGCTGGGCTTTAGGAGGGGACGTGCTATTACAGCTGGTCTGGGACAGTGCATTTTCCCCACTAGGCCTCTAAGGTTCCACCGCCCCACCCCAGGGGGGCCTTCTGCTGTGTTGGTCTCGTAAGGGCCAGAAAGTCCTCTGAGATGTCTGAGAGGATGGGGGATTCTGGGGCCCCTGAAAGGATACAGGGCTCTGATGCCATCCTCAGAAAGTGCGGGTATGCACCATGCACTGAGTGCATGACATGGGGGTCTGGCCTGTGGTCGCGGTCTGCTCCCCATCCGCTCTTTCAGCCTGTGATATCACCCTCAGTAGCCTGCTTACCTCTCCCAATGATAGGACGGAGGTCCCCTGGGCTGCGGGGGGTGAGAAGCTCCCGGATGGCAGTGGATGGAGAGCCTGTGCTGATGATGAGCATCTTCCCAGAGGCCGTTCATCTGGTGGTGAGGCAGCCAGCGCCATCTTGTCCATCAGGCTGAATAAAATAGTCCCGGAGGCTGCCCGAGGCCCCTGATGGGGGTTGCAATGATCCCTGGGTCTTCGCCCATCTGATGGCCCTGGATTTTCCCATGGTGGATGGGTTAAAGTCCCCGAAGTGTGCTATAAAGTTATGGGCTATCGAGGATCTGAGCTCTCAAGCGTCTATGCAGTCTGACTTCCGGTCACGCCCCGTGTGCCTTTTTAAATATTATGTTGTAATGCTTTGTTGGAAATACTGTTAATTATCTTTCTATAATTTTGCAGCTAAAAATGTGATGTGGACTGGTGGGCATTGTTGATTAGTTGTTCTATGAAATGTGTGGGCTGTTATACACTGTGAAAGTAAAAGCTGTGTTCACCGTAAGGTTTAGTCCAATTTTAGATTGTAAGCTCCTATGATCAGGGCCCTTAGAACCCAATTGCTAACTGTTTTGCTAAATGTAGCACCATATATACTGTAAGTACTTTAATGCCAGTAAATATGTACATACTGTACTTGTATTTCTGCTGGCAAAACAAAAGGAAATTGATTTTGCTTGTCTTTGAAACAGGCTTCATGTTCTATAGCCTTTCTACAGGAAACTCACTTGACACACACTACTAATGTGAAATTATTCTCCCGCCAGTATCCGGTGTGGTATTATAGTCTTGGGTCTTCGGTCTTCTGCTCTTTTGTCGCTGTCTCCTCGGCTATCTTCTCCCGCTTCTACTTCTTCTGCTTCTTCTTCTTCTTCTGGAGATGTTGACTCGCCGCTCTCTTCCACTCGAATGCCGGGTCCGTGCTGCGCGGCTGCCTTATATTGGCATGGGGCGGGGCCACGCTCTGACGTCATCATGCTCGGGGGGACTAGCTCTCCCAGACTTGAAAGCATACTATTTATATACGGTTTTATGTTGTATAGCAGACTGGAAATTTCATAAGATGACTAAACTCTGGGTTCAGCTAGAGCATTCACTGAGTGACACAGATCTGGCAACGACTCCATGGATTCCTAAAAACTACAGAAATTCCTCTCACCTAACCTCCCCATTGACCTCTTCAACAATGGAAATTTGGGACTCTCTCCACAAATGTTTCTTTTGGACTCATAAATCCCCACTTATGCCTTTATTAGGTCACGTCTACTTCCAGCCAAGCTTATTAGATATGAGCTTCAGGCATTGGGCTTCCGAACCTCCTCTACTCCTGCATAAGGCCATTCAGGATGGGAAACTTAAACCTCTAAAAGCTCTTATGGGCTCTAAATTGCCCTCTTTCATGGACATTTGGAGATATAGACAATTATCTCAATTTGTGCAATCCCTCCCACAACCTATGAGAGAGATTCAAGAGCTGACTCCCTTGGAATCAGTGTTTAATTCCAAAGACCCGCCTACACACTTGGTGTCACAATTCTACCAAATTCCTCAGGATTTACAATATGTTGTATACCCAGAATTTCTGACACATTGGGAAGTAGATCTACAATCCATTATCTCTGATGCACAGAAGGAAAAAATCCTAACTTTGACACATACCTCCTCTATATCATCCAAGATGGCAGAAATCAATTACAAACTTCTGGTATTACACCGCAGTGAAACTTCACCGTATTTCTGATTCGCAAACCCCTTTATGCTGGAGAAACTGTGGCCAAGTCGCATCATATGCCCACATCTGGTGGCAGTGCCCTTCCATACAACCCTTTTGGCTTGAAATAATCAGATATTATAAAGTAATCACAGGTCTTCCCCTTCTTGGAGACCCCTGGACGATCCTCTTTCACAGCTCAGATGAACCCCGAGGAAAATACAAATGCTCCATCTGACCACACCTGCTCGATGCAGCTAAACGCGTTCATGCCAACGCTCTGGGGTAAACCCCAAATACCCTCAGTTAAAAGCTGGTTCTTAAAGATTAATGACCTTTGTCTCATGGAGGAACTCACATATATAGCAAAAGGGGAAATTTCCAAACATACCAAAATCTGGGCCACATGGCTAGAATTCAAAACCACCCCATGCTACAGAGACATCATATCTTCCTTAGCTGATTAATTAACATAAAACCCACCATCATGCAGGTTCACTTGCACTACGGCAGTCTGCCTTTAGCTTTTGACATAATTTTCTGTTATATACTGGCCCTGATTTACTATACCTCCCAAATCTACTCCAACAGTGCCTTTAAATAACTCCCAATTAAAGGCAATTACAACTTCAACTCTCACAGACTGGAGTAAAATAGCACACATGTGGTCTCTATTTGCCTGTGAAGATGCCTCTCAGGTTATGTGTTGATGTTGGCTGGGATTGAACTTGCGGTTGTATGCAAATTCATTGCCATTAAAAAAAAAAAACACTACCATCCCTATCTTTAATTTTAACAGCCTTAGCCAGGGGACATGTCTGAATAGAAAAAAAAGTTTCAATTTTTTTTTTTTCATGAGCAGTGGTTTTAATAATGGCTAAAGTGAAAAAAAATATTCCTTTAACCCCTTCAGCCCCAGAAGGAATTCACGCTTTAGGACCTGAGCACTTTTTGCGTTTTGGCACTGTGTTGCTTTAACTGACAAGTGCGGGGTCGTGCGACGTTGTACCCAAACAAAATTTCCGTCCTTTTTTACCCACAAATAGGGCTTTCTTTGGGTGGTATTTGATCTCCTCTGCGTCATTTCTGATCACCGCTCTAAATAAAAAAAGAGCGAAAATTTTTCAAAATAGTTAGTTAGTTTTTGCTAAAATACAAATCCAATTGTAAAAAAATAAAAATCATTATATTTACTTGTTTTTGGCCAATTTATATTCTTCCTCCTATCTTTGTGAAAAAAAAATTGCAATCTGCGTTTATTGTTTTGTTTGGGCAAAAGTTACTGCGTTTAGGGATGATGCAAATTAATTTCTGGAGATGTATTTTTAATTTTTTTTTACTAGTAATGGCAGCGATCTGCGATTTTTAGCAGTACTGCAATATTGCGGCGGACATGTCGGACCATTTAGATACTTTTTTGGACCATTGGCATTTATACAGCGATCAGTGCTATAAAAATGCACGGCTTACTGTAGAAATGCCATTGGCAGTGAAGGGGTTAACCTTCGGGTCTGGTATGGATTTTAAGGGGAACCCCACACCAAATTGATAAAAAATGGTGTTGCCCCCCCCCCAAAATCCAAACCAGACCCTTATGCAAGCACGCAGCCCTGGTATGGCGGGGGGTTGGGTGAGTGAGTGTGCCCCCTCTGAACCTTATCAGGCCACATGCCCTCAACATGGGGAGGGTGCTTTGGGGTCTGGTTTGCATTGTGGGGGACCCCAACGCCATTTTTCCCAAAATTTGGCATGGGGTTCCCCTTAAAATACATACCAGACCTGAAGGGCCTAGTACGGACTTTGCGGGGGACCCCTATCCAACATTTCGGTTTAATTTTGGCATGGAGTGCCTCTTAAAATCTGTGCCAGACCCTTATCCGAGTGTGCATGCACTGTATATAGTCTACACAGTGGTGTAGTGGTTAGCCCTTTTGCCTGGGAGCAAACAAGTCACTGGTTCAAATCCCAACCACAACACTACCTGCCTGGAGTCTGCATGCTCTCCCTGTGTCTGTGTGGGTTTCCTCCCAAAGACATGCAGGTAGGTAAATTAGATCCTGTTTAAATTGGCCCTAATATATATATATATGAATGTGAGTTAGGGACCATAGATTGTAAGGTCCTAGAGGGTAGGGACTCATGTGAATGTACAGTATATATATAAAGCAACAGCACTATATAAGTACCTGAAATAAATACACTGAATGCAGCATATTATATATATACCATACCGTACGTATATGTGCCACTGCCTAACCTTTTGCTACCTCCGCAAATGTTTTCACTATATTTGGCCTCTGTGTAAGTGGCCTTATATAGTGTGGGCGTGGACTCAGACCCGCTGAGCAATGATTGGCCAAAAGGTACCCTTCCTTTGGCCAATCATGGCTCTCACAGCAGAGCATGCTGTGATTGGCAAAAGCACGCAGGTCATGTGCATTCTTTGGCCAATGAGCAGGCGGCATTCCCCCACAATTTCCCTGCATTATGGGCCATTCAAATTTCCCACCAGCACCCCATAATGTTCAGGATTCGGCACCCCCCACTGTTTGATTCGAACATACTTTTGAGTCGAACCGGGGGACCAT
Source organism: Glandirana rugosa (assembly GCA_018402905.1). NCBI lineage: Eukaryota > Metazoa > Chordata > Amphibia > Anura > Ranidae > Glandirana > Glandirana rugosa. The sequence goes on from BLSH010191991.1 coordinate 143,977, forward strand.
CCCTATTGACCATGGATGTACATACCCATTCACATAGGGGGCCAGGATCTGGTGGCCCCCTTGTTAATGGGGAGCTTCCACATTTCAATCAGTCCCCCAACCACCAGGATTGTCGGGAAGAGGCCCTTGTCCCCATCAACATAGGTACAAGAGGCTTGGAGGGGGCACACAGAGCCCCCCCTCCCCAAAGCACACACCCCCTCATGTTAAAGCCATGTGGCCTGGTTTGTTCCAGGAGGGGGGCAGGCCCTCACTTATACCCCCCATCCTGACCCCCAGGCTGCATGCACAGAAAGAGTCTGGAGTTTGGGGGAATCCCCCAGCATTTTGTAATAAAAATTGGAGTGTGCTTCCCCGTAAAATCCACCCCTGAGCCAAAGGGCTTGGTATGGATCAGGAGGGGGACAATACATTATAGCCACAAGAAAGTTGAAGTTACATTTTTGATCAATGTAGGGGAGAATGTGGGAGCTATATGTGGTGTGGGTGGGGTTCAGTGAATTATTTGGCATCACCACACAATTGCTTGCAGCCCATGCGCACAAAGCACTTCCTGTTTCCAGCCACATTACACTTCCTGCTGATGTATATCTGTAAGGACTATGCAAATACAAAATAAGAGGACTTCTCAGTGCTGGTTCATACTAGTGCGATAGGGGAACCCTGCGAATACACTGCGGGTTCCCGCATCGCACGCAACTTAGATAGTTCCCACTGCCATAGGCAAACTGCTAGGTGTGTCAATAGAAAGCTGAGATCCCCAAATCAGTTTGCAGATCGCACTGCAAACTCGGACAGGAATCAGATTGCACCCATTTGATCTGATTCTGCTCCGTAACAAAAAAAAAAAAAAGGGTCCCGTGCGAGTTTGGTCAAGATGCGATGCGAATTCAGCCATACTATCTGTATGGCTGAATTTGCATAGCACAGATCACATGCGATTTGCACTGCGGTGCGAATCACATCTGATCTCGGACACCGCAGCAGTGTGAACCAGCCCTGACGAAGGTAATCCACTTCCCCAAAACCACCAACCCCCAAAAACAAATTAAAAAAGTTACAAAAGAGAACAAGCAAAATCAATTTCATTTTATTTTGCCAACAGAAACACAAGTATGTACATATTTACTGGCATTAAAGTATTTGCAGTATATACACATTCAGCAAAACAGCAATTGGGTTTGAAGGGTCCTGCTCATAGGAGCTTACAATCTAAAATTGGACTAAACCTTACAGTGGACAATTTTAGTTTCACCGTCCATAACTGCCCACACATTTCATAAAATGACTAAACACCCACATGACATTCGCTGCAAAACTACAGAAAGATAATTAACAGTCATTCTAACAAAGCATTACAACATATAAAAAAGGTACATATTAACCACTTCAGCCCCGGAAGGATTTCCAGCTTTAGGACCGGAGCCCTTTTTGCGATTCGGCACTGCGTCGCTTTAACTGAAAATTGCGCGGTCGTGCGACGTTGTACCCAAACAAAATTTGCGTCCTTTTTTTCCCACAAATAGAGCTTTCTTTTGGTGGTATTTGATCCCCTCTGCGTCATTTCTGATCGCCGCTATAAACAAAAGAAGAGCGACAATTTTGCAAAAAAACCCACATTTCTTACTTTTTCCTAAAATACAAAGCCAAAAAAAAAATATAAAAAAACATTTTTTTTCACCGTTTTTGGCCGATTTATATTCTTCCTCATATTTGTGATAAAAAAAATCACAATCGGCGTTTATTGATTGGTTTGCGCAAAAGTGGTCGCGTTTACGGAGGATGAGAATTCATTTTTGGGGTTTTTATTTATTTTATTTTTTTTACTAGTAATGGCGGCGATCTGCGATTTTTAGCGGTACTGCGATATTGGGGCGGACATGTCGGAACATTTTGACACTTTTTTGGGACCATTGGCATTTATACAGCGATCAGTGCTATAAAAATGCACTGATTACTGTGTAAATGCCATTGGCAGTGAAGGGGTTAACCTGCAGGGGGCGCTCTAAGGGTTAAATATGTTCCCTGGGCGTGTTCTAACTGTATGGGGGCTGCCCTATCTGGGGAAGGGAAGTGGTCACAGCCTTCATGTAAAGGAAGGCTGTGATCACAGCCCTTCCCCCTCACACAGAGCGGAGGTCCGTGTTTACATACACGAACCTCCGCTCACTCGCTCCGGGGGGGGCATCGCGGGTAGCCGGCGGCAATCGAAGCCGCCGCACCCGCTCCCTGGCCCTCCCCGAACACAGTGAGCGCGCGGGCGCGCCTCCGGCGGCGCGCGCGCGCTCACAGTGCGCGTTATCGCAGCCGCCGTCGTATGACGGCGATTTGCGATAACGAACCACCTTGTCGCCGTCAACCTGCGGTTGGCGGTCGGCAAGTGGCTAAACCAAGAACATTGAGTATAAGACAAACAATACACACTCCAATCGGACAGCATGGTAAAATCAAGCCACTTTTGATGGTCAAAATGCACAAACATTTCAGCAAACAAACAGCTCTAGTAAACCATTCGCCATTAGCAAAATATCATTGCTTCTTCCACAAAAACCACAGCACCAAACCTGACCTCTCATCAGGCCAAACCAACACCCTCTACTGAAGTGCCTTATATAAGCTAGCACTGACACACACCCAATAGAAGTACACGCCCACCAGTATCTTTCAATCTGTCTTTTCTAATTTATTTCCCCTGAGAGGCTGCCATACCAATACTATTTGCTGTGTTAACCCTTTGTTATGTTCATCAGATCAGTATAAGTCCAGGACAAAATTCTAAAGCCTCGTACACACGGTTCGAAGGTTATATACAACAAGTCATACGAACGACCATTGTATGCGAAATCGATCGTTAGTACGCGCGATTAGAACAGCCTACGTACGACGGTCGTACAATAGAAGTTGTATGAGCAGACTACAAAACTTGGTAGTACCAACAAGCGGTTGTACGACCGTTGTATCGTGTGTACAGAGAAGTTGGTCCAACAAGTTGTAATGTGCAAAACACGCATGCTCAGAAGTCAGGAATGGCCGGACACTAATTACATGCACCTGAACTTTCTCTTTATACGTTCTATACATGTCAGTACGTTCGGCTTGGTCGCATGTTGGTTGTACGATCGTTTAGTGCCAGTATGCAAGTTAGATTATCCAACATGCGATCTGGTCTGTTCTAATCACGCGTACTTACAATCAATTTCGCATACAATGACCGTTGTATCGTGTGTACAGAGAAGTTGGTCCAACAAGTTGTATTGTGCAAAACACGCATGCTCAGAAGTCAGGAATGGCCGGACACTAATTACATGCACCTGAACTTTCCCTTTATACGTTCATTACAGGTCACTACGTTCGGCTTGGTCGCATGTTGGTTGTACGATCGTTTAGTGCCAGTATGCAAGTTAGATTATCCAAAATGCGATTTGGTCTGTTCTAATCACGCGTACTTACAATCAATTTCGCATACAACGGTCATTCGTACGACTTGTTGTATACGACCGTTGAACCGTGTGTACGAGGCTTTACAGTCAGATGATCGTACAACAAGCTGGTTGTACAACGGTTGTTGTACAACCATTGTACTGCGTGTACGGGGCTTAAGTCAGTGGTTATCAGCCCTGTCCTCAAGTACCCCCAACAGGTCATGTTTTTTTTTTTTTCAGTAAATTTTTATTGAAAGAAAAGTACATATTACAGAGTAAAGACAGTACAGAGTTTTTTCTGAGTAAAAGAAAACAACAATAAGATGACAAAGGATCAAAATGACTATCGAGGTTATACATCAAATAGGTGCCAGAAGCTATAATATAACCTAACTGAGGAAGTCTGGATGATTGACTAGGTTCTGATTGGTTTGTAGCTCCTGAGTCTCTAGTATCCAGCGGGTGTGGGGGTCTGGGGGGGGAGGTGAAAGTTATTAGGGGGGTTTGTGGCAGATGTAATCTTGGATGGTAGTATAGCTGGTTGGGAGTGCATCGGGTCTCGCTGTGCATTCTGGGGGGCTTGAATTGTCCTTGAACTAGCTTTTTCCTTGGGTTAGCATTCGGGATCGTAGAAGGCTTTTGAGTCGTTGTAGCAGTAATATAGTTGGCCTTGAAAAAGATCTTGTTCCTCTTTCGAGAGAGAACTGTTAATGAAGGCCTGCCACTTTTCAAAGAATTTGTGATTGCTCTTTGAGTTTGAAAAGTCTGTGGTGAGTTTCTCTCTGTATAAGGTGATTCGGAGGTCTCTTTTAAGTTGAGAAGTATTTGGGGGAGTCGTAAGAGTCCAGTTTTTCAGGATTACGTTCCTGGCAATCATTAATGCTGTTTGAATCCAAGGAAGGGGGTTCTTTTCTTTTGTGGATGACCAGGTGAGCAGTTGTTTGTCCCAATATCCAAAAATTAGTAGGAGGGGGTCTTTAGGGATGTTGGTCGTTGTAGTACCGAATATAAAGGCTATGGTTTGCTCCCAGAAGGTTTCGATTAGCGGGCAGGCCCAAAAACGATGTGCCAATATGGGTTTCAGGGTTTGGCATAAAGGGCATTCCATGGAGTTTGGGCTCATTGGAGATCTCTTGAAGGGAATGAATGCTCGATGTAAAAATTTGAGCTGAGTCTCTCTCAAGGGTTCATTTGTAATATGTGTTAGGATTGAGTTGTAACCCTTTAGAATTTTATGGAGAATGTCCGGTTGAGGAAAGTCGGCAGCCCATTTAGATGCAGCCTGTGTGGAGGCGGGGGGTGCAGAGGCGAACAGAAGGGGTTTGTAGAGTGTTGATATAGAGTAAGTTCCTTTGTCCAAAGATTTTTCTAGGATGGAAGGTTTGAAGCGAGTCGGCCTTTCCTTGTCCGTGGTCTTCAGATAGCTTATACATTGTTGATAGTAGAAGGAGTGGGAGGGTGGGAGAGAGAACTTTTCCTCTAAGTCTTGATATGGTAAAGGAATGCCTGTGGATAACTTGCAGAGGGAGGCAAGTTTTGTGAGACCCCGTTCTGACCATTCTTTATAGGCTTTATGTGCCATCCCTGGGGGAAAGTCTGGGTTTCCCTGTATTGGTGTGTATTTATATATGGAGGTTGGCAGTTTTAAACATTTTCTGGTTTCTCTCCAGGCGGTGACCGTGTCTCTTATCAGGAGGCTGTGTTTCAGTTCTTGGTTAAGTTGAGTAGGTTTAATGTGGAGTAGAGCATCAAGTGATAGTGGGTATACCATTGCTGATTCCAATTTATAGGATGTGTATTTAGAAGATTTGGCTATCCAGTCTAATCCTATGCAGTTAAGACATGCCAAATTGTACATTCTAGTGTTTGGTAGGTTTATCCCCCCCGCACTCCTGGGAAGGTAAAGTTTGCTCAGGGCAATGCGAGCCCTTTTCTTTTGCCAGATAAATTTGGAGAGTGCCTTATGAAGAATTTGAACATCTTTGTGTTTAAGGAGCAGTGGTATTATTTGAAGAGGGTATAAAAGTTTGGCAAAGCTGGCCATTTTATAGAGGTGGCATCTCCCCAGGAG
>BLSH010191991.1:192828-210758 GCA_018402905.1 Glandirana rugosa
TACGACCTCTCTGACACGCTCGTCGTCGTCCGTTATTACCTCGAAGTCGACGTCGTGCGTACCCAGTCAGCGAGACGCCTTGTCGTGGTGAAGTGGTGGTTGCTCACCCGGAGGTACGCTCTGGACACATGGTATAACGCCCCAAAACTCATGAGGTGGTTGTACCGGTCACGGCTACTACGACAAGAGTCGCAATGATAGGGTGAAGATACAGAGGAACTTTTTTGTGAAGCCCGCTACTACCTTCTCCTACACCGTGTCCTCCTTCTCCTTCTCCCCGGTAAAGGTGTCCACGCTCCAGTGGTGCCCAGGAGCTGCGTTGGGTGCCACCCTGCTGTGAACAAGGTTCCTCCTCATCATCATCTTCCTCGTCCTCCTCATCCTCCAGAACTGTGCCCTGGATTGAAAATTTTTTACCTGGCCTATGCTGGTGCAGGAACCCACCCTCTGAGCCACTTGTGAATGACTCGCCTGATAACTGTGGAAATGGCCCCTCTTCCTCTTCCTCCTGTGCCACATCCTCTTCCATCATCGCCCGAAGTGTTTTTTCAAGGAGACATAGAAGTGGGATAGTAACGCTGAGAACAGCATCATCGGCACTGGCCATGTTGGTGGAGTACTCAAAACCCCGCAATATGGTACACAGGTCTCGCATGGAGGCCCACTCGTTGGTGGTGAAGTGGTGCTGTTCCGCAGAGCGACTGACCCATGCGTGCTGCAGCTGAAGCTCCATTATTGCCTGCTGCTGCTCGCACAGTCTCTCCAGCATGTGCAAGGTGAAGTTCCACCTTGTGGGCACGTTGCATAGGAGGAGGTGAGCGGGAAGGCCGAAGTTCCACTGCAGTGCAGACAGGCGAGCAGCAGCAGGGTGAGAATGCTGAAAGCGCGCACAGACGGCCCGCACTTTCTGCAGCAGCTCTGACATATCCGGGTAGTTTTTTAGAAATTTCTACACCACCAAATTCAGCACATGCACCAGGCAAGGGATGTGCGTCAAACCGGCTAGGCCCAGAGCTGCTACAAGATTTCGCCCATTATCGCACACCACCAGGCTGGGCTTGAGGCTCAGTGGCAACAACCACTCATCGGTCTGTTGCAGTGTGGGGTTTATCCCCCTAACATATCAGTTTTAAAACAGCCTGCTGTCGTTTCACCCTGGATGTGCTGAAGTTGGTGGTGAAGGTGTTACGCTGAGCGGATGAGGAGGTGGTAGAGGAGGAGGAAGCGCAGTAGGAGGAGGAGGCAACAGAAGGCAAATCCTCAGTGGCGGAAGGACATTCGTCAAACGGCTAGCCGCCTAAGGCCCACCCACCACTACATTTGCCCAGTGTGCAGTTGGTGAGATATAGCGTCCCTGCCCATGTTTACTGGTCCACTTATCAGTGGTTATGTGGACCTTGCCACAAATGGCGTTGCGTAGTGCACACTTGATCTCGTCCCGACTTGTTTGTGCAGGGAAGGGATGGCTCGCCTGGAAAAGTAGTGGCGGCTAGGAACCACGTACTGTGGGACGGCCACCGCCATCAGGTTTTTAAAACTGTCTGTGTCCACCAGACGGAATGACAGCATTTCAAAGGCCAGGAATTTTGAAATGCTGGCATTCAGGGCCAGGGATCGCGGGTGGATGGGGGGCACTTCCTCTTTCTCTCCAGTGTTTGGAAGATGGAGAGCTGTAAGCTTCCATGGGACCATGGTGTGGAAATGCTTGGGGGCGGTGGTGGACAGGGTGGCTTTGCTGTCACATGGTCTGTTTGCCGAGTGGCAGCTGGCACTGTAGAGGTGTAGGAAGAGGCTGAGGCAGCAGCAGAAGAGGAAGCAGGAGGAGGCTGAGACCTTTCTTGGATTTTGAGGTACTTATTCCACTGCAGCTGGTGCTTTGAATTTAAATGCCTGGTCATGCAGGTTGTGCTCAGGTTCAGAACATTTATGCCTCGCTTCAGGCTCTCATTGCACAGCGTGCAAACCACTTGTGTCTTGTCGTCAGCACATTGTCTAAAGAATTGCTATGCCAGGGAACGCCTTTGAGCTGCCTTTGGTGTGCTAGGTCCCTGGGTGTGGTGGGTAGTAGCAGGCATACTGTCTAGGGGATGCTTGCTCCAGTTTTGCAACCTGCTTCCTCTTTTGCTGTGCTGGTGCCTCTGTGCGACCACCACCTCTTCCTCCAAACTGCACACGTCACTCGCATGACCTTCATTCCATGTGGGGTCTAGGACCTCCTCATCCTCCTCCACATCATCTTCCACCCACCCTTCACCACTGCCCTCCTTGTCAGTCTGCACACTGTGGAAAGCCGCAGCAGTTGGCACCTTTGTTTCATTATCATCAGAGACGTGCTGAGGTGGTGTTTCCATGTCCTCATCCTGCAGCAGAAGTGGTTGGGCATCGGTGCACTCAATGTCTTCCACTTCTGGGGCAGGGCTATGTGGATGGCCCACAGAAAGCACACCAGGAGAGTCATCAAAAAGCATAAGAGACGGGGGCGTGTCCTGGCCGCGAGAGGAGATGGCCGCATGAAAGCCGAGCTCCGGCACTCCTAGACCTAGCGTTGGCAATCCAGCCGTCACTGACAAAGCTTCCACCCCACAAACGTGGGGCAATCGATCCGCTACACACACAGACTATGCCCAAGAAGGACAAGCTGTCGGCGGGTCTCTGTAAGCTGCTTGAATACTACATGCGGCCTACTCAGCAACATGGTGCGGGGCAGCAGCACGAGTCTGCAGAGAAACCGCCAGATCACCCTCCCACGACAGCGGGACGCAGCAAGGCAGAGATGTATGATACCCCAGCTCCAGAGCGAGATCAGAACACTTCTAATGGGGACAGAGGTAAGCGCCTAGCGGACTTTCCACTGCATTCACCAGACAAACAACCCCCAAACAAAAAACAATATGGCGCTGGGACTTGTAGTCCCACAGCAGGAGACGTCTCAATTCCTCCACTAGCAGCCTTCCCCTCCTCTGATAACCCAGCATCCAAACAAGCCATTAAAGCCATGCTGCTTTCACTGCAAGCAGATCTCCACAGAGAGCTTAAAACCTCCATAACTCAGCTACAGGAGGAGGTAACCTCTCTTGAGGACCGCACAGCTCATATAGAACAGCATCTGGTGGAAGCCACTAAAGCTCACAATAAAGTAGTAGATACACAAGAAGACCAGGCGACCATTAAACAGATGCTGCGACTGAAAGTCGCAGACTTGGAGGACCGGCCGCGCAGACAAAACATCAAAATAAGAGGGGTTTCGGAATCCTTAGCAGCAACCGAGATTATACCCTATCTACATCAGCTTTTCAGGAAACTGATCCCCTCCCTCACAACAAAAGATCTATTGATAGATCGGGCGCACAGAATACACAAGCCGAAGCACCTACCAGACACAGTCCCAAGAGACATACTGGCCAGGCTTCACTACTTTCATGTCAAAGAAAGCATCATGAAAGCAGCAAGGTCACTCCATCCTCTACCAGAGCCTTTCACCAAGATATCCCTTTACAATGATATCTCAGCTACCACTTCACAGGCGCGCAAGGCCTTCTCCCAAATCACTGTGGTACTGACCCAACAAAAGCTCACCTATAAATGGGGATACCCTACTAAACTGATTGTGACCTACAATAATCAGCAGATACCGATCTTCACCCCCAAAGAGGGATTTAAGCTGTTGCACAACTGGGGCTTCATAACTCAAGACCCACCACCAACTCAAAATACAGGCTCAAACCTAAAAATGAATAACCCCTGGGCCTCCAGATCTGTGACCTAAAAGGAACATAGCATAGGCTTACAAAGCTTCAATTCTGGAAAATAGCCTCACAGCTGGACTTTTAAATAATCCGTTAGAACAACATAGGAGTGTCCGGGCTCCGCTGGATACTAATTACACACCCCAAAGAAGACAGTGTGCTAAGCACACTCAACAAATCACTTCGCTTAAAATACGAAGTCTCTCACTGTTCTCTAGTTAATACTTGTTAAACTCTTCCTCTCATTGTTTGACAGTTTTATTGTTTTGAGAAGTAATTATTTTATTGTACAAGTTAAACGCCACACTTGTGTGACACTCCCAAGCCTCACACAAGTGCGACTAGACGATTACACTGATACTCGCTCATCTGGGATGGCTCTGTAACACCATCTGCCATAATAGAAGGAATAGTCCCAGACCCACACCAGACATCGCATACTCCAAACTTTAAATTTGACAAACTATGTCCCTCAATATTGTCTCCCTGAACACTAAAGGCCTAAACAGCCCCTTCAAACGCTCGCTGCTCTGGCGCGAAGCCCAACTTCAGAAAGCAGACGTGTTATGTGTCCAAGAGACACATTTCCCATTAAATAACACCCCCAAATGCTCGCACAAATTGTTCCCACAAATCTTCCATGCGCAAACAGACCGGAAAAAGAGAGGGGTGATGGTTGCAGTCAGATCCTCTATTGCCTTCACACTCGCCCATCTTGAACAAGATCCAGAGGGCAGATACTTAATTCTGTCCTCCCTATTTAACAATCACCCTTTAGTGATTGCTAACATCTATGCCCCAAACACACATCAAAAGCATTTCTACAAAAAGATACTCAAAAAACTCCAAAACTTCCCCAAAGATCAAATTATTATCTGCGGAGACTTTAATGAGGTTATTGACCATCATATCGACTCCTCCAGTACCAAACGGAGAAGGAACACTTTTCTCGCATCCATAACCTCACGTGAAGACCTGTACGACCCCTGGAGATGTTTGCATGGCTCCGAAAGGGACTATTCCTTCTACTCACCCTCACAAAAATCATACTCAAGGATAGACCTGTTCCTGACCTCCAAGGCACTACTTCAAAAAATCACAAAAGCAACAATTGGTAGCATAACATGGTCTGACCATGCCCCTGTATCAATAACACTTTTACTCAATACCCACACTCCCAAAAGCACACAATGGCGATTAAATCCCTCTCTCATAAGCGCCTTGGAGAATCAGGAACAGGTGAGATCCAAAATAAATGCCTTCTTTGACGCAAACGCTGGATCAGTCGATAACCCGGTAACTTTATGGAACGCCCACAAGGCAACTCTGAGAGGGACATTCATAAAAATAGCTGCTCAGGAGAAAATGAAAAGAAACTTGACCCTAGAAGACCTCCTCGGACACATAAAAAATTTAGAGAAAATTAATAAACAAAACCCATCCCAAACTATTGCTAGTAAATTGGCTGACTTACGTAACGAGCTTAGCACCCACCTCCAAGGGGGCCACGACTTTTATATTAGGCGATTACGTCTTTCATGGTATGCCCAAGGAAACAAACCAGGCAAACTATTAGCGCAACAACACAAAAAGAGAGTAGCATAAAACAAGATCGCTTTTCTGGTAGACAAGCAAGGGCGCAAAGTATATAACCCCAAGGACATAGCCGACTGCTTTGGCTCCTTTTACTCAAAATTATATAACCTAGCATTAGACCCACAAGAACCCACTCCCTCTGCCCATCAAATAGAGAAATGTTTAGATCCATTACAACTCCCCACAATTACCCCGGATCAATTAGAGACCTTGACTGAACCCTTCACACAGGATGAGCTCCTCAGAGTTATCAGAAATCTACCCCTGCATAAAGCCCCAGGTCCAGACGGATATACCAATGAGTATTATAAAACCTTCTCCCATATAATAACCCCACATCTGTGTACAACCCTAAATAAATTCCTTGACACAGGAGAGATCCCAACAGAATCACTCGAAGCAACTATAATTACAATACACAAACCCGGTAAACCACCACAAGACCCAGCAAATTACAGACCCATTTCACTCTTAAACACGGACCTCAAACTATACACTAAACTACTTGCTACACGACTAGCCAAAATTATCCCTAACCCGATACATCCAGATCAGGTGGGCTTTATACCCCACAGACAAGCCTCGGACGCTACCCGTCGTTTTATAGACATTATCAGCTGGGCGGAGCACCATCGAACGCCTTCTCTGCTTATATCTTTGGTTGCAGAGAAGGCGTTCGATAGGGTCAGCTGGCTCTATCTGTCCATGGCCCTTCAAAAATTTGGGATCCAGAACTCCTTCTTAAACGCCATCCTGGGATTATACTCTACCCCTAGGGCTAGATTACTCGCATCTGGAATGCTTTCATCCCCCTTCCCTATCACCAATGGAACGAGGCAAGGGTGCCCCCTTTCCCCCCTTATATTCGCTCTAGTAATGGAACCGCTAGCCCAAGCCATAAGAACTCATCCATCAATACGTGGCTTAGAAATAGGGGGGGACCAACATAAAATAGGTTTATACGCAGATGACATAATTATTTGCATAACAGATCCCACCACTTCCCTCCCCCCTCTATGCGTTCTATTACAATTATTTGGGCTAATCTCCCTATATAAATTAAACTAAATCGAAATCTTCCATGTTAGGAATAGCCTTAACACCCACGCTTAAATCCGACATTACAAGTACATCTCCTTTCTTCTGGGCTCCTAATTCTTCATTGACATATCTGGGCATTCAGCTTGTAACACCAATCGACATGATCCTGCGTACCAATCTAACCATCCTACAACAAAAACTGCTAGATATCTCTAAGAGTATGATCAACTCTTCTGCATCGTGGGTGGGCAGGATAGCTCTTTCTAAAATGTTCCTTCTTCCCCACGTTCTCTACTTATTCAGAACTCTACCTCTGACCATCCTACAAACAGACATCTCAAAATTACAAACCCTAATTAACAAATTTGTCTGGTCAGCAGCAACAACGCTAAGTACTCCACGGGATCACCTTGGCCCAGGGGTACCAGACCTGAAAACATACTATAGGGTTATAATAATGGCCCAATTCAAGACCCTATGGAAACAGTCAGAACCTCAGAGGTGGACAGACATTGAGAAAGTGGCCCTCATCCACAAACCACAGCAAAGCCTGTTAGCAATATGGCTTGAATATCAACCACCCCGCTCTTTCCTACCCACTCTCAATGTGACAACAGCCACATGGAAATACATTAAGCAACTTACGCCGGCTATCCACCCAACAGTGATTGCTACTGCTCCATTATCAACTCTCTCTCTGATAACACCAGAATTACCAATCCAGAGATGGGAATCCCTGGGCATAAAAACACTGGGGGACCTATTTGAACAGCACCAACTAGCAACCTTCCAAACCCTCAAAGATCTATACGGCATCCCCAACAAAGACTTCTTTGCTTATCTCAGGATCAGACATATCGTACAACCCATCGCTATTATGGAAAACCCCACAACCAATGACATAGTAACTTTCCTGAACTCAACCAACAAGACAACCAAAGGAATCTCTCTCCTATACAAGGTACTGAAGAATGCTACTCTACCAGAAAAACCACCACCTATAATATTCTGGGTAGAAACCCTGAAACAGACCTTTTCTGCTACCGCTTGGAGACAAATACTAACTGCTCCCTTGAAATTCTCCAGGAATGTCTCCCATTGGGAGACAATTCTAAAAATACTACACCGCTGGCACTACACACCAGTGAGACTGGCCCAAATTTATCCCTCCCAATCCAAACTCTGTTGGAGACAATGTAACAAAGAAGGCCATGCCTATCATATCTTTTGGGAATGTCCCCACATAGGCCTGTTCTGGGACGACATAGCCAAACTCATTAGAGACATTACTGGGAAATACTCTGACTTAACTCCACAAACGGCTCTCCTCGGGCTCAGCCTAGCGAACTGGCACCCAAAATTCCACCCTATAATCACCCAGGTACTTGCAGCTGCCCGTCTCTCCATAACTAGAGCATGGAAACAGACACATCCACCAACAATACAAAAAGTCGTCATAATATTGAATGACCAATCACTTATGGAATTCTTATACGCAAAAGCACATATGCTACTAGAAAAATTCCATGCACACTGGCAATACTGGCTGTCAGATCCAAGAGCTATCAAACTCACTTAAACAAACAATAGTTTAAAACACAATTGATTTCTAGAGGAACCCTAGGGTACCCCTCAAAACTAACCTCTTGATCGACCCCGAGGAGATCCAAGAGGAGCCTGAGCACGTATCTGGGTTATACAGACCCAACTTGATCTATGCATTATGTTAACACTGTTGGTGTATTGAAAATCTCTTAAAACCTATCCTCTATCCTAACTTTCCCACTCTATTCCTTCTTTCATATCTTAATCCCCTCCTCACCTCCCCCTCCTCCCCCCCTACTACTATCATCGAATGTTGGAAAATTGAACTCAACCAGATTGCTGCGAGGGGTCTGGGGACCTCTTCCGAGACACAGTTTAGATCCCCTTAGGGGTGTCTCCGGGAGGGGATTACAGATCCCGTGGTTGAGGTAAACTATTCCTAAAATGTCTAAGTGTAATCATTTCTCAAACAGCAACATGTAACAAAGAACTATTGCAATAACCTTTCGTCTACTATAACGATTTGAACTTTTACATTGTATACTTGCTTCACAATTGTATGTTTATTCCACAACTTCTTGTTTTTCAATAAAAACATTAAACCTTAAAAAGCATTAGAGGCTGCTGCATGACCTGGGGCTCAGACTGGTTGACTGATTTACAAGGGGCCGAGGTGAAAGACAGATGGCCATAGGGTTCAGGTGCCAACTCTGAGCAATCTACTAGTGCCTGTACTTGTTCTGGCCTCACCATTCATTGAGCGGCATTCATGCCTACCATATAACATTGAAGGTTCTGTCGGCTACTGACACCTGAGGAAGGTGTTTCATTTCTGCGTGTAGCTGGCACAAATCGACCTTGTCCTCTCCTTGCAACAGGAACTTCACCAACACCAGCAGCACCAGCAGCACCAGCAGCACCACAACCACGTCCCTTATTTGACACTCTCCTCATTCTGGACGCAAATGTACTATGTAGCACTATTTATTAATACGAAAAAAAGAAGAAGAAATTCTTCTTCTTTTTTTTTTGAAAACAGCAATGTAGACGCACTTTTTATGTTTGTGCAAGAAATGCACCGCTCACACCAGCAGCAGGAACCTCTCCCTACACCAGTATGAGATGATTTTAGAACAATAATCTGTCCCTCACAAGAGCAGCAGGAACCTCTCCCTATAGCACTATGAGATGATTTTAGAACAATAATCTGTCCCTCACACCAGCAGCAGGAACCTTTCCCTATAGCAGTATGATATGATTTTAGAACAATAATCTGTCCCTCACAGGAGCAGCAGGAACCTTTCCCTATAGCAGTATGATATGATTTTAGAACAATAATCTGTCCCTCACAGCAGCAGCAGGAACCTCTCCCTATAGCACTATGAGATGATTTTAGAACCATAATCTGTCCCTCACAGGAGCAGCAGGAACCTCTCCCTATAGCAGTATGATATGATTTTAGAACTATCATCTGTCCCTCACAGCAGCAGCAGGAACCTCTCCCTATAGCACTATGAGATGATTTTAGAACAATAATCTGTCGCTCACAGGATCAGCAGGAACCTCTCCCTATAGCACTATGAGATGATTTTAGAACAATAATCTGTCCCTCACATGAGCAGCAGGAACCTCTCCCTATAGCACTATGAGATGATTTTAGAACAATAATCTGTCCCTCACAGGAGCAGCAGGAACCTCTCCCTATAGCACTATGAGATGATTTTAGAACCATAATCTGTCCCTCACAGTAGCAGCAGGAACCTGTTCCTATAGCACTATGAGATGAGTTTAGAACAATAATCTGTCCCTCACAGCAGCAGCAGGAAGATCTCCCTATAGCACTATGAGATGATTCTAGAACAATAATCTGTCCCTCACAGGAGAAACAGGAACCTTTCCCTATAGCACTATGGGATGATTTTAGAACAATAATCTGTCCCTGATGGCAGCAGCAGGAGGAACCTCTCACTATAGCACTGAGATGATTTTAGAACAATAATCTGTCCCTCACATGAGCAGCAGGAACCTCTCCCTATAGCACTATGAGATGATTTCAGAACAATAATCTGTCGCTCACAGGATCAGCAGGAACCTCTCCCTTAAGCAGTATGATATGATTTTAGAACAATAATCTGTCCCTCACATGAGCAGCAGGAACCTCTCCCTATACCACTATGAGATGATTTTAGAACCATAATCTGTCCCTCACACCAGCAGCAGGTACCTCTCCCTATAGCACTATGAGATGATTTTAGAACCATAATCTGTCCCTCACACCAGCAGCAGGTACCTCTCCCTATAGCCCTATGAGATTATTTTAGAACAATAATCTGTCCCTCACACCAGCAGCAGGAACCTCTCCCTGTAGCGCTATGAGATGATTTTAGAGCAATAATCTGTCCCTCACAGGAGAAGCAGGAACCTCTCCCTATAGCACTATGAGATGATTTTTTTTTTTTATTTTAGAAAGTTTTATTGGTATTTCACAATTACAATGAAATATATGAACAATGAGCGAGAGGAAGCTCTCTGCATATCAAACTATAAATACAGTTTAATGACAATAAATCTTGTATGAACGTGGAAATAAACCAGGGAGGGAACAGAGGGGGACGCCCCCGAGCGAGACCCGACACAAACCCCAGCACCCCTAATGGGAGCAAACTGTGCCGGGAAATGCTCCAGATCCCCCCAGGACCCCCCCAGGAGAAACACTCACAATAACATATGACCAGGGGGAGCCCCCAGGCCCGATTGGGCCCTTAAAACCACTGTGTGTGTAATCAAAAAGTGAAACAACCTGTTATAAATGAAAAAGCTGAGAAACAGAATAAGAATGAAGAAAGGCTAGTGGAAAAGAAGAATAGGAACAGAATAGATAGAGATGAAGAAAGGTACCAGGGAGGTCCCGTCCGAACCCGAACAAGATTCAAAGGGGCAAGCTAAGGTAAAGCCTCCAGGGTTCCCAAATCACCTCGAATTTAGGAGAGGAGTCTAGGAGCATATTTGCATATTTTTCTTGGATCATGATCCATGTAATCTTCCTCTTGGCCCTTTTGACAGAGACATATGTTTTTTTTCCAGGCCTTAGCAATGGTGAGCTTGGCCCCCAGTAGTATAAAATGAGAGAGCTTACCCATGGGTTTTGTAAAGCCTTCCGGTCTGTGATTAAGGAGGGCTATTTCAGGGGTCTGCGGTATGGGCTGGCCTAACACCTTCCTTAACATAGAAAAGATTCTATTCCAGAAGCCCCTGATCTTGGGGCATTCCCACCAGATGTGGTAGAAGGAACCCATGAGATGACACCCCCTGAAACAAACAACATGGATGCAAGACGGTAGGGGACAAGGTACCAACGTGTAATCACCTTAATGCTGGCTTCCATCAGGGAGATATTTACTATTCCCCTGAAGGCCCTCAGAAAGTGGGAGAACCACGTCTCAGCATCCCATCTCAGGTCAAGGTCAGTCTCCCAACTCCTAGCATGGGCCGGCTTCTCTGGAAGATCCACTAGCAAGGCATATATATTCGAGATCCCTCCTTTTTGAGAAGTGATATCAGAAAACCATTTCTCGTAGGGTGAGGCACCGGTGGATGTCTGATTGAGCTTACATAAAGAGACTAGAAAGTGGTGAATTTGCTGGAATCTGAACCTCTCAGAAGAGGGCATATCCAGAGAGCCCAGGCAAGGTTGAACTGGATGGACTTGTGTCTTTTTTCAACCTGACTAACTATGTAACTATGTAACTATGTAGCAATGGTCAAGGGAGATGGGACCCGATGCAGTGAGGAAGTGACCAATTCTATATAGGCCTTTGTCCGTCCACCACTGAAAGGAGCGGATATTTTGACCCGGCGGGAATCGGGGATTATTAAAGATGTGCTGGAGAGGCCTGGCAGCGGAGGCCAGCTTCGTGGTACTAAAAGGGTGATCACAAAGGGCTAATGAGTTGGAAAGCGTGGGGGATAGAATAGCTGGCCTGGTCTTGGGGGCTGCCCACACCAAATAATCTAGAGTATTGTGGGGGACCGCTTGTCTCTCCAACCCAACCCAATCTGGTCTATTGGACCTCGCATAAATTATTGAGAACTGAGCTAGTTGTGTGGCCTGGTAGTAACGCCATAGATTTGGGAGGCCGAGTCCCCCCTGGGAATGACGTCTCCAGAGGATCTCAGCCGGTCATCTATATCCCTTATGACCCCAAACAAATTTTTTGATCAGGGCTTGGATCTTGAGAACTTGAGACTTTCTAACGGGCATAGGAAGAGCCCTAAAATAATATAGAATTCTAGGAAGGAGGGTCATTTTAATTGTATTGATTCTACCCAGCCAGGAGAGGCCCAACTCCCAGCTACGCAAATCGTCCTCAATTCATTTAAAAAGTGGAGGATAATTAAGAGAATATAATTGGTCAAACCCAGCTGCCAATTTCACACCCAGGTACGGAATCTGTTGAAAAGACCACGGAAAAGGGAACTGGGCCCTAATCTGGTGTATCAGAGTCTCCGGGACATTGATGTTTAGCGCCACGGATTTAGACATATTGACCTTAAGCCCTGAGGTGGAGCAAAAAGCCTGCAAGAGTTTAACTATGTGCGGGACCCAGATAAGGGGAGAAGAGATAAACAGCAGCAGGTCATCTGCAAAAAGAGCGCATTTATGGGTAAGTGATCCACTGTTCACCACCCTAATATCGGGATGTTCCCTGATAGCGATTGCGAGGGGTTCAATGGCGATAGCGAAAACCAAAGGGGAGAGCGGGCAGCCCTGTATGGTGCCCCTATGAATACTAAGTGGCGCGGAAAGGAAGTTTTGTAGTTTTATAGTGGCTGAGGGGTTGGAGTAAAGTGCTTTAAGAGTGTGTAAAAATTTAGGACCGAATCCCCATCTACCCAGGACCTCAAAAAGTTAAGACCATTCGACAGTGTCAAAAGCTGTTTGCAGGTCAACCGAAAGGATAAAGCCCTCCTGGGCTGGGCCCCCATCCCAACCCGAACCAAGAATTGAGATGATGTCTATAGCCCTACGAATCTGATCGGGGCCCTGCCTCCCGGTTATAAAGCCCACCTGATCCTTATGAATGTATTGTCCTATAAAGGCCGAAAGTCTGTTGGCCAAAACTTTTGTTAAGATTTTAAGATCGTTATTGGTTAAGGAGATGGGCCTATAGTTATTAACTTCAGAGGGATCTTTATCGGGTTTCAGGATAACCGCTATGTTAGCCGAGTTAAGATCTTTACTGAGGATTGTATCTGTTTGAAGAGAATTAAAGAAATTCGCTAAGTGCGGGGCTAACGTTGGCCCAAAATGCTTGTAATATCCTGTTGAGAGACCATCTGGTCCCGGGGCCGAGCCCTTTTTAAGGTGTTTGATAACTTCTAGAATCTCAGATTCCGAGATTGGGGCTTCCAGTGATAGCCTATGATCCTCGGTCAGGGTGGGAAGGGAGACGCTGTTAAGAAAGTTAGAAGACAGGGATGAGGGGGTCGAGATCTCTGATTTGTAGAGCTTAGCATAGAAGTCCCGGAATGTGGACATAATCTTATGAGGGTTTTGGGTGAGGGAACCCGATAGGTCTCTCACTTTCGGGAATGCGAATGATCGGAATTTCGGGGACAGTTTGGCCGCTAGATTTGGACCTATGTGGCCTTTACGAAGGTAAAAGTGGGCATTTGACCATTGAGCCTGCTTCTCCGCCTGAGTGGTCAAGGCCAGATTAAGGGACGTCCTCCCTGCCTCCAGCTTCAACCGAGATTGAGGGGTGGGATTTTTCTTGTGCGCTTTTGCGAGTTTCTGAAAATCTTGTTCAAGCTTAAGTAGGTGGGACCCCCTCTCTTTCTTTAATTTGGCAGCTAGTTGAATGATCCTGCCTCTAATGACTGTTTTGTGGGCTGCCCAGAGGGTCATACAAAATATCCCCGGGCCCGAATTCAGACTAAAATATTCCTCCAGGTCCTTCCTAAGCAAAGTACAGTGAACCGGGTTGTTCAGTAAAGACTCCGCCAGTCTCCATTGAGGTCTAATCCCCATATCCCCCATGGGCCTTAATAGTACAACTACCATAGAGTGATCCGATAGCGGGGAGTCCCTAATAAAGGATTTAGAGACCCGTGGAATAGAGGTGGATCCCATGAAGATATGGTCAATTCTGGCAAAGGATTTATGAGGAGCTGAGTAGTGCGTAAAGTCTCTAGTGTTAGGGTTACACTCCCTCCACACATCCACCAGGCCTAGTGAGTTAATGAGTTTGGCAAGCTTAAGGCTTCTTTTTGGGGGTTGTAGAAGGCGTGAGTGAACTGGCCTCGATTTGTCCATCATGAGATCAAGAGCGGTGTTGGAGTCCCCCCCCAGGATCACAGTCCCCTCAAAATGTGGGGAGAGGGAGTCCAGCATATTACGAAAAAAAATTGTATTTGGCCAGTGTTAGGGGTATAATAGGACACAAAAGAGTAAGGGGAGCCCCCAAGGTCCCCTATTACAAGAATGTATCTACCCTCCGGGTCCCTGATTGCCTGACGCAGATTAAAACCAACTTTTTTCACAAAAAAGACTCCCACCCCTCTAGTTTTGTCCAGGGCATTAGCTAGAAAGAATTGAGGGTAGCTTTTGTGGATAAAACTAGGTGAGAATTGAGAGGGAAAGTGGGTTTCCTGGATAAGGAGGACCTCCAGGTGCTGCGAGTGTGCTGCCTGGAAGTACTTCCTACATTTTAAAGGGGAGTTGAGGCCTTGTACATTATGGGAGGCAATTTTCAAAACACTGGGTAGATTAACTGAGGGAACCATGATGCAAAGTAAGGAAGACACTTACGTTATCGATGAACCCTTCATCAGACTCCCACCACCTTGGGCTAAGGGCTGTACCTCTATTGAAAAGGAAGAACTTATACCCCTTGCCGACTCCGGAGGGGGACCACCTCGGCACCGGGAAGAAAGAGAAAAGATACAAGAAGAGACCAGAGAAAGGGAGGAGAAATAAGACCAAAGATAGGAGAGGAGAGAGGGAGGGAAAGCGGCCAAAATACGTCAGATCCCTCCACCTTCGGGGGATGAGAGCCAGGAAACCGACTCCCATGTCCCGAGGCTGACCTGTAGATGACTGCCTATACCGGCAGCCAGACATCTGCTCCCGTGCTACACCAAAAAGTGGAGCCCACAAGCAGAGGGAGGAGCATGCCAACCGACCTGCCCCCAGTGCAGCCCAACATTAATATATCCACCGGGTGGAGCCCCAGAATATGACCTGTACACTAAAAAATATTTCAACATATTTCAACATATCAAAAGCTAAGGAAGACATAAAATAGCAGAAATAACCCCTATGGGGTCCATAGGAAGGCAAGATACCAGAACCCTCCGGACCCCTACCCCTACCCCAATCCCAAGACCCCCACAATGGGGGGGCTGGGAGAGGCGGGAGCCAATCCGGAGCGAGCCGGGACCCGATGTCCCCAAGATGACCCATTCAACCCCCTAAGTGCTGGGAAGAGCCATGTAACAATGATAACAAATGTAACCTTCAACTAAAAATAATGTAAACCGTGGCCTAAGGGGCCAACCAGTGAAAGACCATTTCCCTAGGTAAAGTCAAAATAAGGCTTTAGCGTTAACCTTAAAGTCATAACCAACCAGAGCAAAACCCCCAAACAGAGAGAGGAGGGGTCAAGGGGGATGCGAGTCCTTAGGCCTCTTAGAGTGCTGGGATCTCCACACAGAGGGAATTGGGCTATGGGGAGATGGGCACTTAGAAGAACCCCCTGACTTGTCTTGGAGTGAGGAACCAGACTCCAAGGAGATGAGGTTCAGTTTAACCAGCACGTTCCCCTTCGTTGAAAGAAGAAAATCCATAGTTCTTGCCCTTGTATAAGAAGGTGAGGCGGAATGGAAAGGACCACCAATACTTGATTGCCTTGTTTGTTAACACCTCGAGCAGGGGTTTCAGCGTCCTCCTCTTTTGAATGGTAGCTGGAGAAATGTCCACGAACACCTGAATGGAGTGGCCTAGAAAGGATATCTGAGGTAACTTCCTAGTGATCTTCATTATCTCCTCCTTAACCGCATAAAAATGAGGTTTGATGATAATGTCCCTTGGAAGTCCATCTGCGCGAGGAGCTTGAAGGGCTCTATGAGCTCTGTCTAGTTCCAATCTGTCTGGGATGTTCAGGATGATTTCTTTAATAAAGGAGCGAACTGTCTCCTGTACATCCTTGATGGATTCCGGCACCCCCCGTAGACGAAAGTTATATCTACGGGAACGGTTTTCGAGGTCATCAATCTTGGAGTGGGCCGCTTCCAACTGGTCCTGGAGATCCTGGATACGCGCTGTGTTCTGGTTTGCTCTAGCGATGGTTTGGTCTGTTTTTTGTTCAACTACTTCAATCCTGGACCCCAAACTCTGCAGGTCAGCTTGAATAGTTGAAGTGATCTGGGATGCAGTTTGGGCCAGGCCTTTAGCCAGCATTTTAGAGAAAGTTTCCATCATGAATCTCAGGTCTGGATGTGGAGTTGGAGTAGGGCCCCAACATACCTGGGGTGTCAGGGTCAGGGGCCCTGGCTCCCCCCGGGGAGGCAAACATTTCATCTAGGGTCCTTTCCAGGAGGGACACTGTAGAGGCCAGGGACGTGTTTTGGGGAGGTAGAAATTCAGAGATTGGCGGGTCATGGTCAGGAAGGACCCGGGACCCCCTTTCTGCCCCTGCTTCCATATCCTCAGGAGAGTCAATAGCTTTGGAATCCTGCTGGTTTACTGGGGGCAAAAGAGCCTGGTCCGGGGGGTGTTTAGTGAATCCCGGGTGTTTTGATAAGTCCCGTCTAACTGCTGCTGCGTACATTTGTAGCAGGTTAATAATGTAAGGCCCAAAATGAGTAAGGAGTAGCAGTGATGGATAAATGTGGAAGAACTGGTTGGACCTGCTAAGCAGTCTCTTCAGATGTGGCCCATAGGTAGATGGACTGGGCTAGGAATACCTCTGTCCCCCTATACCAGAGAGGCCTTCCAATGAGAGACTGGGGGGGCGAGGTGGCAGTGGAGAATAAGGGGGAATCTTAGTAGCCCATTTTATAAGGCAAGGGATGCCTGAGCAGGGCCTAGTTAATATAGGGCCACTTTCAGCCTATGAGCTTCTTCAGGGTCCAGCTTCCGCAGGCCTTGAGGGAGAGCTTGAAGGGGTGTGCTGTCCGCCTCACCTTTAGAGCAGGAGACTGAGTCTGCCCGAACCGTCCTAGGCCTCCATCCGCCCGGCTCCCGTGACTAGGCCGCAGCCGCGGCCTCGATTTAGTGCCGATCCCGGCGTCTGCTTCCAGGGGGCTGGGAGGCTCCCGTCGGTCCTCGGGTGCCTTCATGGCATCAAGGGGCGCCTGGTCTGGGGTGGAGGGACCCGGATGGCTGCTTCTTAGGGCTTTCGGGGACGGAACAGTCCGGAGCTCCGTGATCAAGCAGCCATCAAGGAGACCGGCGCATGCGCACTGTTGTATGAGATGATTTTATAACAATAATCTGTCCCTCACAACAGCAGCAGGAACCTCTCCCTATAGCACTATGAGATGATTTTAGAACAATAATCTGTCCCTCACAGCAGCAGCAGAAACCTCTCCCTATAGCAGTATGATATGATTTTAGAACAATAATCTGTCCCTCACAGCAGCAGCAGGAACCTCTCCCTATTGCAGTATGATATGAATTTAGAACAATAATCTGTCCCTCACAGCAGCAACAGGAACCTCTCCCTATAGCACTATGAGATGATTTTAGAACGATAATCTGTCCCTCACAGGAGCAGTAGGAACCTCTCCCTATAGCAGTATGATATGATTTTAGAACAATAATCTGTCCCTCACAGGAGCAGCAGGAACCTCTCCCTATAGCAGTATGATATGATTTTAGAACAATAACCTGTCCCTCACATCAGCAGCAGGAACCTCTCCCTATAGCACTATGAGATTATTTTAGAACAATAATCTGTCCCTCACAGGAGCAACAAGAACCTCTCCCTATAGCAGCTG
>BLSH010191991.1:211710-233272 GCA_018402905.1 Glandirana rugosa
TACAACACTCCCTGTCTAATAACAAGATTTTAGTAGAGTATCACGAAGATGATTTTAGAACAATAATCTGTCCCTCACACCAGCAGCAGGAGCCTCTCCCTATAGCACTATGAGATTATTTTAGAACAATAATCTGTCCCTCATAGGAGCAGCAGGA
This sequence comes from Glandirana rugosa, assembly GCA_018402905.1. NCBI lineage: Eukaryota > Metazoa > Chordata > Amphibia > Anura > Ranidae > Glandirana > Glandirana rugosa. Next base: position 211,868 of record BLSH010191991.1, read on the forward strand.
TTCTCTCCCTATAGCACTATGAGATGATTTTAGAACAATATTCTGTCCCTCACAGGAGAAACAGGAACCTCTCCCTATAGCACTATGAGATGATTTTAGAACACAAATCTGTCCCTCACAGCACCAGTAAACTGTACCTGCTCCAATATCAGATGGTTTTAGAATGCTAATCTTTCGCCTCACAGCACTGCCAGGAACCATTCTATTATGCAGGATGAGATGATATTAGATTTGTAATCTATCCCTCACAGCAGTAGTAGACTGTACCTAGTCCAGTATCAGATGGTTTTAGAATGCTAAGCTTTTCCCCATAGCACCGCCAGGAACCTGTCTGTAATGCAGGATGAGATGATATTAGATTGGTAATCTATCCCTCACAGCACTAGTAAACTATACCTAGTCCAGTATCAGGTGGTTTTAGAACACTAATCTTTCGCCTCACAGCACCGCTAGGAACCTGTCTGTAATGCAGCATGAGATCATATTAGATCGGTAATCTCTCCCTCACAGCGGCAGTAGCATGCTCTCCCTACACTAGCCTGAGACGATGTGACACGCGACACTACGTGACTCCAGTTCATATAGAGGCTGGGTCACATGATGCACTAGCCAATCACAGCCATGCCATTAGTAGGCATGGCTGTGATGGCTTCTAAGGGCAAACGAGTGAAAAGCTTGTTGATTTGCTGCCCTGCAGCAATTCAACAGGTGCCAAAAATAGTCTTTGTCACATGATGCACTGGCCAATCACAGCCATGCCATTAGTAGGCATGGCTGTGATGGCTTCTAAGGGCAAACAAGTGAAACGCTTTTTGATTGGCTGCTTTGCAGCTATAGAAAATACCCGAATACCGAACCCGGACTTTTTTTTAAATGTCTGGGTTCGGGCGCGGACACCACAAAGTCTGGTACGAACCCGAACTTTACAGTCCGGGTTCGCTCAACTCTACTCAGGAGTTGAGGATTGAAATTAATCTACTTGGGGAATGAACTGTCACTCTAGAAAACAAGTTTGATGAACTTTTACAATATGTGCATGCTCTAGAGGAAGATAATCCTGCCCTTAAACATACAGTGACTCAAATCCAACTGCAACAGGAAGATTTGGAAAACAGGGAGCGCTGCCAAAATGTACTGATTGTGAGGTCCCTGAATCTGTCAGTGACAAAGAAATTCGCACATACATTCTGGGCCTGTTTGTTACCCTGGCTCCCCATATTACCGATATAGATTGGAGCCTTGACAGAGCTCACAGATCTTTGGTTTGTAAGCCACCACCAGGAGCTAACCCAAGAGACATCATTGTTCGCTTTCACTATTATGAGAGTAAAGAAACCCTCACTGTGGCCACACATAACAAATCTCACGTGGAATTTAAGGGAACTAAAATCCAAATCTTTAATGATCTGTCACCTATCACCTTGGCAAAGAGAAGCAATCTCCCTCCTGTTACTGCCCATCTACAAAACCACCAAGTTATGTACCGCTTGTGCTTTCCCTTTAGGCTCTCTTCTGCCAAAGATGGAGTACTATACTCCATGAGAGGTCTTCATTAAAGTGAGGCATTTATGCGGAACCTTGGCCTTCCACCTATACCTAAAGAGGATCTCCAACTCCCCACTCTGACCTCAAGGCGCTTTCAACTCCAGGCAAGATCTGGACCCCGGTACGTCAGAGATATCAGAAAGCCTCCTCTACTCCTCAAAGAGCCACCTCTTTGAGACTCCCTACCTGAAGAGTTATTGAAATTATTTTGGTATTCTCCATTTATACGGACAGAATGTTCCTAGCCCGTTTGTGATAAACTCTATTAAGTGAGTCTGACACCCTTACCCATGGGTATCTTCTGTGGGTTTTTTTTTCAGTTTGATCCTTATCCACTCTGTTTGATTGGCATACACTTAGCTTTTTCCCTGTTTACTTCTTTCATATGTTACCCGGGAGAAAGATGAGGTTTGGAAGTTGGCTCTTGCAGACCAGCATGTGCTTAATTGTAACTGCAGACAGTTGCTCTGGAGTTTTGAAGGCTTTGTTCCCCCTAGGCCTTCCACCACTGACTTCTTTTTTTCCTGGTATTTTTTCTCTTTTTTTATTTCAGGCCTATTTTTGACCAGGCCTAGGTCTACAAGTGTGACCTACTTAGTGTTGCTCTCCACTTTTTGAGTATTTTTATGTTACTGTCTGTTTGACTTTATGCACCATGGACCTTTTTTTGAGTTCTAATATTTTTCTAACAATCTGTTCTAAGGTTGAACTATGTCTTTAAGACTATTTTCATGCAATGTGAAGGGTCTGAACTACATTCATAAGCCATGGTTGGCTTTGAAGGAATTCAAATCCTCGAAAGCAGATGTGATCATGGTTCAGAAGACTCACTTCCGTGCTGGAGGATCTTTTAGGTCCACATTCCAAACAGTTTCCTACTGCCTTTGTGGCTTCTGATCCCTCCAGTAAATCTGAAGTAGCAATCCTAATTAAATGTTCTTGTCTGATACATATCAAATCATCCTTTTTGGACCCACACGGTCATTTCATAGTCCTGAGCTGTATTCACATGCACACATCTTTTAAATTGGTTAATATATATATGCTCCCAATTTGGGGCAAATTGGGTTTCTCACTAAGGTTTTTGAAAATTTACAGTCCTTCTCACAGCCCTTCACGATCATAGGAGGAGATTTTAATATGTGCATTTCTCCGACTGGAAGGATAGAAGGAAAGAAGGATGAATACACCCTTTTTCAGAACATCCCACCAACCCAAGCCCAAAAACTATCCACCTCCTTTCGCAAATTAATTTGATCTTATAACCTTTTTGATATATGGAGGGTAAAACACCCTACTCATAAACAATATACATTTTATTCCCCCCACACAAATTTCACTCCACACTTGATCATTTTTTGTGACTGCACCTCTGCTGACAAATTTAGTCTCTGCAGAAAAAGATTCTATCACTTGGTCTGATCATGCACTTGTAATGTCTGCTCCAACCCCTAGGTCTTGTCATTGGCATCTTAATGAAACTCTTCTGCAAAACCCGGCTATTGAGGACCAATTGCCAAATAAACTGTCTGAATTTTTTCAACTTAATGAGGGCACGGTGTCAGAGACCTCCATTTTGTGGGAAGTCCACAAGGCCTTCTTTAGGGGAGAATGTGTATCTGCTGGCTCTCATCTGAAATGTGAATCTGCCCTTCAAAGAGACAAACTTCTCTCCTGATTATGTGAGGCAGAGTCGCGTCTGCTCCTTTCTCCCACTGTGGACCGTCTCTGTGCTGTGGTTTCTATATGCAACCATTTGAAGTCATTAGATATGAACAAAATCTCAAATTCATTACTATTGGCTAGACAGAAGTTTTATGAATATGCTAATAAACCACATAGAGTGCTAGCCCGTAGGCTTAAACCACATCCTTTTCTTTCCATCCTTGACTTTTTATTACAGAATGGTACCCCAATCTATTGCCCCCAGACTATGTCCAAGGTCTTTGGCAATTTTTATCATAAATTATATAATTGCTTAACCGCTTGGTGACCAGCCACCATCGTTTGATGGCGGCAGGTTGGCTCTCCTGTGCAAATCTCCATAGCTGTACGCCTGCTCACGCAGGCGCAGTTGTGGGCAGGAGCACGCCACTGGAGGCGCACGCTCGTGTCCGCTGCACACTGCGTGAATGTGCCCGCATGTTGGGGCAGACTTGATGTCCGCTGACGACCCAGAATCACCTTCTACAGAGGCAGAATGGGGATCTGCCAATGTAAACAAGGCAGATCCCCAATCTCCATTCTGTCAGGGGACATGACAGTAATCTACTGTTCCCAGTGATCGGGAACAGTGCTATCTGTCATGTCCCTGACACCCCAGCCCCCACACAGTTAGAACACACAATTAACCCCTTGATCGCCCCCCAGAGTTTAACCCCTTCCCTGCCAGTGACATTTATACAGTAATCAGTGGCTATTTTTTGCTCTGATCACTGTATAAATGTCATTGGTCCCAAAAAAGTGTCAAAAGTGTCCAATCTGTCCGGTGCAATGTCACAGTCCGGATAAAAATCGCAGATTTCCACCATTACTAGTGGGAAAGAAAAATTAAGAAAAATGTCATAAATCTTTCCCCCGTTTTATAGGTGTGATAACTTTTGCGCAACCCAATCAATATACAGTCAGGTCCATAAATATTAGGACATCGACACAATTCTAATCTTTTTGGCTCTCTACACCACCACAATGGATTTGAAATGAAACGAACAAGACGTGTTTTAACTGCAGACTTTCAGCTTTAATTTGAGGGTATTTACATCCAAATTAGGTGAACGGTGTAGGAATTACAACAGTTTGTATATGTGCCTCCAACTTTTTAAGGGACCAAAAGTAATGGGACAGATTAGCAATCATAAATCAAACTTTCACTTTTTAATACTTTGTTGCAAATCCTTTGCAGTCAATTACAGCCTGAAGTCTGGAATGCATAGACATCACCAGACGCTGGGTTTCATCCCTGGTGATGCTCTGCCAGGCCTCTACTGCAACTGTCTTCAGTTCCTGCTTGTTCTTGGGGCATTTTCCCTTCAGTTTTGTCTTCAGCAAGTGAAATGCATGCTCAATCAGATTCAGGTCAGGTGATTGACTTGGCCATTGCATAGCATTCCACTTATTTGCCTTAAAAAACTCTTTGGTTGCTTTCACAGTATGCTTCGAGTCATTGTCCATCTGCACTGTGAAGCGCTGTCCAATGAGTTCTGAAGCATTTGGCTGAATATGAGCAGATAATATTGCCCAAAACACTTCAGAATTCATCCTGCTGCTTTTGTCAGCAGTCACATCATCAATAAATACAAGAGAACCAGTTCCACTGGCAGCCATACATGCCCATGCCATGACACTACCACCACCATACTTCACTGATGAGGTGGTATGCTTTGGATCATGAGCAGTTCCTTTCCTTCTCCATACTCTTCTCTTCTCATCACTCTGGTACAAGTTGATCTTGGTCTCATCTGTCCATAGGATGTTGTTCCAGAACTGTGAAGGCTTTTTTAGATGTTGTTTGGCAAACTCTAATCTGGCCTTCCTGTTTTTGAGGCTCACCAATGGTTTACATCTTGTGGTGAACCCTCTGTATTCACTCTGATGAAGTCTTCTCTTGATTGCTAACTTTGACACACATACACCTACCTCCTGGAGAGTGTTCTTGATCTAATAAACTTGATATTTCTTTGGCAATCAAATTAATTGAAAAGAAAAAATACGAGTAAGTCTAACCCCATCCCTGATATTGACTATGGAAACAAGAGAAAAACCCCCCTTGGGACTTTAAACAGAAAGACCAACTCCTCAGAAAACAAGATAAATGTACATAAAAAAATAATTTATTAATACACAAAACAATATATATATGATGCAGAAACAGACATATACACAACGTACAATGAGATGAAAAATAATGCTAATTGGGCATACATAAATGGTGACACACAACAATAAAAAAGGGGACCACTGATCTGCCAATGAGAACTGGCAGAAAAGAACCCAACGCGTTTTGATGTTAATAGTGGATATCTTCCTCAGGGGTAAGTGGTCAATATGTTTTTGTCAGTGGTGGGTGCATCCGGGGTGAAAAAAAAGGGAAAGAAACTTACCAGCAGACAAAAGAAAGGAAAAAAACACAGCCAATTAAGAAAAATGGCTGACAGAGTATCTGAAAAATAATGGAGGATACAATTGAGGACACAAATGAAATGGCATTTATCGATTCAGAATAACAGGTGGCAAATTCAAGCAACCGGAAAAGGGATGGGCTGTATAATGATATAAATAGCTCAATAAGAGCCCACCCACAAACGTACACCTTTTTGGACACATGTATCCAAAAGGGGAATGATGGATTTCTCATCAGTAGTCTATATCGGAAGCTGACAGCTGGAAACTCCCTGCTACATGCAGAGAGCTTCCACCCTAAACCGTTGCTGCGTTCCATACCTTTTAATCAATATCTTAGGGTACGCAGAAACTGCACAGATGACAACATTTTCAAAAGGGAGGCAGACTCACTTAGAGCCAGACTCCAAGCCCGGGGGTACTCTAACACGTGTCTTAAGAGGGCCTTTAAAAGAGCTTGCAATGTAAGTAGACATGATCTACTATACAGCCCCAAGTCAAGACGTCAGGAAACCAACTCACTTTGGATTATAACAAGGTATTCTAAACAACATGATAAAATTAGAAGGATTGTCCAGAAACACTGGCATATGCTACGGACAGATCCAACTATAGGTCCTTTTGTCCATGAGATTCCTGCCTTTACCTTTAGAAAAGCGAGATCCTTGAAAGATACCCTCACGTCCAGCGAATTCAAAATTGGCGGCAATAAGGACCCCTGCAAAAGACTTGGAACTTTTAAATGTAGGGGTTGTAACTTTTGTTGATTTGTCGACACTTGCTCCACCTCTTTACCGAACGGAGAGCGTTATAGACCAAAACATTTCGCCAACTGTAGCACTAAGGGGGTTGTTTACCTTCTTTTATGTTAATGTTCAGCCTTCTATGTTGGCAAGACGATCAACCATTTTCGGACACGTGCTCATAGGCACATCTGGACTATGAAAAAATGCATTAGTCATTTGCCTCTTGGCAGACATGTAATCAAACAACATAATGGCCTCTTCCCTAAAGTGTCATTCCTGATCCTAGATAGAGTTCATATGGGGAGTAGAGGAGGAGATTTTAACAAAATCTTGCTACAAAAAGAACAGAGATGGATCTTTCGCCTGCAGGCTACAATATATCCAGGCCTCAATGAGGCCATCTCTTACAAACCTTTTTTGGAAGGCTTTACATCTGGCGGTCCTGAGCTGGACTAGTGATTTTGCACTCTATGTTGTCAATGCAGCTTATGTTTTCCTGTTCCTTTATTTCATCTAGTAAACGAAATGTGGTCTATTTAAGTGTTAGAAATCCATGAGTCCCCATTGAGACCCATTATCTATATGGGTGGTACCTCCATGTTCTTTTCAACGTAAATGTTTGATTTGGCGTCACACATGGGACTGTTTCACTGATGGCCAATCATAATCAACTTTTGAATATTTGCCCATTGATTTTGCCTTCACTCTGGTATGCTTTGGGTGTCTGCATGGGGTTTTTTTTTTTTTTTATTATTATTATTATTATTATTTTCATTTTTATTTTATTTGTATTTATTTATTTTTCCATTCCCATTTCAGTGCCCATTGTATTCTTAGTGATTCAGCTTCATCCTTATCCCGCTTTTATTTCATGTGCATCTACTTTTCTCATTTTATTCAATTGATTTCTGTGTCGGTGCTCCTCCTAGCCCACTAGATAGTGGTGTGTTGGTTTCTTCCAACATGGGTGCCCTGATGTTGCTCCACTACGAGGCTTCATTGCGCTGTGGCTTGTATGTCGGAGCCGGATTTTCAGCTTCTGTGTGAGCCGCGTCGTTTTTGGTGTGATGTCACTTCCGTCCTTCCTGCCAGTGGGAAGTTACGATGCAACTGTTATTAGGTATTGGTACTCTGGGGGGTTGAGAGTCATTGGGTGATATTTTTCACCTGTGGGGACCTGCCCACTAGACCCTGGATTGGCCATTTATGGCTGTTAGAGGATATTTAAGAGGAGCCTTTTTTGCATAACTGACCAGGAATTTGGTGTGGCGGCTGCCTCCAGTATGGCTGTTTATTTACTCAGTAAACATTAGGTATGTTTTTTGTTTTCCTTCATTAGTACCCATACTTAGTTGCGGCTGGTTCAGGCTATGTTTGTCATTGATCGGCTATGTAAATAGTGAGCCTGTTGCACTGGGTTCATTTTAGCTGATTACTCAAGTCTTGATTTTTATTGTTTCAGATATTTTGCCTCTCTCTAACTGGGTGGCTTTACCGTTCAGTGTTTCGGCTTGGTTCTCCTTTTGGGGTACTTACTGACCCGATATGTGATATATGACCCTCTCACAGTCTTATTCCTGATGGGTATGTTCATCCATATCTATTCTTGTTCATTGATGCACGTTCTTATTTATCATTATATGTGTACGTTTGTGGGTGGGCTCTTATTGAGCTATTTATATCATTATACAGCCCATCGCTTTTCCGGTTGCTTAAATTTGCCACCTGTTATTCTGAATCAATTCCAGTATCCACATACTAGTTCACTGGCTAAGTCCTTGGTTCTTTTCTCCACAATTTCTGGTATGTATAGCAAACAGTCCTAATCTCATTTTGGCTTGGCGATGCATGCCATTTCATTTGTGTCCTCAATGGTATCCTCCATTATTTTTCAGATAATCTGTCAGCCATTTTTCTCAATTGGCTGTGTTTTTTTTCCTTTCTTTTGTCTGCTGGTAAGTTTCTTTCCCCTTTTCTTTTTTTTTTTCACCCCGGATGCACCCACCACTGACAAAATTTCCAATTGTACAATTTGTAGATCCGAGGTACATTCCCATTGTCTGACTGATAGATATAGGGTCTATTCTCAATTCCTTCAACAATAAGGTTCCAGAGTATCCTATATGACTGGGTCAGTATTCTACACCAATGAGCATCTGTGGGACTATATAATGTTATTTGATGTCTATATATTGGTTATTCATATTATGTATTTTTTTTCTTTTCTTGTTTCTTTTGTATTTAGATGAATTATTTTTAACATATTGACCACTTACCCCTGAGGAAGATATCCACTATTAACATCGGAACGCGTTGGGTTCTTTTCTGCTGGTTCTCATTGGCAGATCAGTGGTCCCCTTTTTTATCATTGTGTGTCACCATTTATGTATGCCCAATTAGCATTATTTTTCATCTCATTGTACGTTGTGTATATGTCTATTTCTGCATCATATATATATATATATTGTTTTGTGTATTAATAAATAATTTTTTTATGTACATTTAATTTGTTTTCTGAGGAGTTGGTCTTCCCGTTTAAAGCCCCAAGGGGTTTTTTTCTCTTGTTCCAGTGTTCTTGATCTGGCCAACTGTTGTGAAGGGTGTTTTCTTCACCAGGGAAATAATTCTTCGGTCATCCACCACAGTTGTTTCGGTCTTTCAGGTCTTTTGGTGTTGCTGAGCTCACCGGTTCGTTCTTTCTTTTTAAGGATGCTCCAAACAGTTTATTTGGCCACACCTAATGTGTTTGCTATCTCTCTGATGGGTTTTGTTTTTTCAGCCTAATGATGGCTTGCTTCACTGATAGTGACAGCTCTTTGAATTTCATATTGAGAGTTGACAGCAACAGATTCCAAATGCAAATAGCACACTTGAAATTAACTCTGGACCTTATATCTGCTCCTTATAAATGGGATAATGAGGGAATAACACACACCTGGCCATGGAACAGCTGAGCAGCAAATTGTCCCATTACTTTTGGTCCCTTAAAAAGTGAGAGGCACATAAACAAACTGTTGTAATTCCTACACCGTTCACCTAATTTGGATGTAAATACCCTCAAATAAAGCTGAAGGTCTGCAGTTAAAGCACATCTTGTTTGTTTCATTTCAAATCCATTGTGGTGGTGTATAGAGCCAAAAAGATTAGAACTGTGCCGATGTCCCAATATTTATGGACCTGACTGTAAGCGATTTTATTTACAAAAAATATGTAGAAGCCTAAACTGATGAATAATTTTGTTTTTTTTTATATATGTTTTGGATATGTATTTTAGCAAAAAGTAAAGAAATAGTTTTTTTTTTTTTTCAAAATTGTCGCACTTTGTTTATAGCGAAAAAAATAAAAACCACAGAGGTGATAAAATACCACCAAAAGAAAGCTCTATTTGTGGGAAAAAAAGGACATCAATTTTGTTTGGATACAGCATCGCACAACCGTGCAATTGTCTGTTAAAGTGACGCAGTGGCATATCGCAAAAAATGGCCTAGTCGTTAAGGGAGCAAATCCTTCCGGGGCTGAAGTGGTTACGTTTAGACCCCCAATCCCAATTTACGCAAGAAAAATTCAATGTCTTTTTTGCCCTTTTTACAAATACCTAAGGACTCCTCAGCTCAACACTCCAAACTTAACATGCCTATTACTTTTGAGGATATAGTTGAAGTTATTAAACATTTACCATCGCATAAATCACCAGAACCTGATGGCCTCCCTTATTCATACTACAGAACCTTCCTTCCGATCCTATCCCCATGCATGCTACATCTCTTTACCTCCCTGATGAAAGGTGTTGTTCCACACTCTCAATTCCTACACGCATATATTACAGTTATCCCCAAATCAGTCAAAGATCCATCTGACCCTGATAATTATAGACCCATTGCACTGTTAAATTCAGATTATAAAATATTAACTAAAATCTTAGCAAATAGATTTTCATGCTTGTTGTCGTCATTGATTCACGGGGACCAAGTAGGTTTCATTCCAACTAAGCATGCTGCGGACAATATGAGACACACAATAGATCTCATAGATCTCCTGACTAAAACAAATCGTCCTGCCTTGGTGTTGAGTTTAGACGCTCAAAAAGCCTTTGACCGCCTCAGTTGGCCATTTATGTTTGCTGTCTTGTCTCATTACGAATTATCAGGCTCTTTTATACAAGCTATACCAGCATTGTACTTGACCCTTACATCTCAAGTGTAGCTTTCTTCTCACCTATCACAGTCATTCTACTTGAGCAATGGCACTAGGCAGGACTGCCCTTTATCACCCTTACTTTTCGTTCTCAGTTTAGAACCTCTGGCAGCTGTCATTAGAGCCCACCAAGATATTTGTGGAGTGCCCTTGAGACAACAGTAATATAAACTATCCCTCTTTGCAGATGACATTCTATTGGCACTCACTCATCCCCATATCTCTCTCCCCACCTTACAAACTATCTTAACATTCTTTAGCTCTATATAGGGATTTAACGTCAATTCATCCAAAACAGAAGCTCTCCATATTAATATTCCATCGACTCAAAGTGCCTCCCTTCAAAAGCATTTTACTTACCGTTGGTGCTCTCATACCCTTAAATATCTAGGTGTTTATCTTACTTCCTCCTACTCCACCCTATATCAAGCTAACTTTGCCCCTCTGTTTGCAGAAATTAACAGTTTATTAACTCACTGGACCACCCTTCCTATCTCTTTCCTTGGGAGAATTAATGTTCTGAAAATGTCGATACTTCCAAAACTATTATATCTGTTCAAGACACTCCTAATACCGATTCCAATGTTCCAATTAAAAGCACTTCAAAGGAAATGTCTTAATTTTATATGGAATAATGCCTCCCATAGGATTGTGGGGTCAGTGCTCCAGGCCTTAAGACACAGGGGTGGAATGGGAGCCGCTGATTTCATTAAATACTATTATGCCACGCACCTGAGAGCACTCACCTTCTGGACATCTAGAATGGCCCCAAAGAGATTGTCTGAAATTGAAATGGGAATAACAGCTCCTGTACACCCCTGCTCAATGCTGTGGCCCTCATCTGATAAATTTATACTCCAACTAAGAAGTCTTTATCTGGCTCCGATGATGTTTACATTATCAATATGAAAAATCAGTATTCTCTCTCCTCTCCCTGTCCACCACTCTTAAATGTGCTTTGACAGTTTATCCTATAATCATATGTTTGCTTGGACCCAAGCAGAGATATTTCAACAATGTCACTTGGTTAACCCAGTGACACGCAAACTCATGTCCTTTGCGGAACTCCAATCTAAATACCAGATCCAGAACACACTTCTCTTCTTCTACTTGCAACTAAAAAACTTTTTCTTTACTAAATCCCCCTCTCTATCCTTAGATAAACCAACCGACTTTGAATTACTATGCGCTAATATTTTAATATATATATTTTAATATATTTAATATATATTAACCCCACTTGATTTCCTCTATTTACAAAATCTTACACCAAGCTACTCCCCTAACTGAAACTAGTCATACCTATATGAGGAAATGGTCCCATTATCCTACAAAAACCTCCTTAGTAGATGGGAAAAAATATGGGAACCCACCTCTAAATCCTCACATTGTCTGGCACAGAAGGAAACCGCTTTTAAAATATTTTTTTTTTTGTATAAGACCCCAGAAGTTTTCCATGCTCGTAACCCAGAGGCCTCTCAGCAGTGTTGGAGAGCTGGGTACTCATTAACATATTTTTGGGAATGCTTTTTGTCTCAGGTTCAAACCTTTTTACAATCCCTATTTGCTGGGCCTCCCTCTCTCTGGTCTCTCCAAGGCAGCTAGAAGATTAATGTCTTTTATACTGTACTGTTGGCAGCAAAGCGCACCATACCGCAATGTTGTTTATCTACCTTGCCCCCTACTTTTTCACAACTTTTGTCTACTCTAGCAGACATACGTAGGATGAAACATTTGACTGCACAGATCGATGATTAATTGCCAAGATTTACAAGAATTTGGGAAGCTTGGGATGAGTCTAGTTATTGTTTTGAGGTAACACATGCAGATTCTTAGGCAAATATCCATTGTGTCAACCATAAGGTCCCCCCCCTTTTTTTAATTTATTTTTTCCATGTTTTTTTTTATAAAAATGGTCCTTGTTACTTTTACATGATAACTTGATGCACTCACTATGTTTGCATGTTATAACTTGTGCTTGATAGATTCACGTTCATTGATAATGTAGCATTATTGCCTGTTTTGTACTTGTACTTTGATTTCTTATTATGCTCATTCATGCTTTCTTTTTGTAAGCTCCAAAAATTTATAAAAATACAATTAAAAAAAAAAACTACTACAATACAACCTACTGCAATATTTTCCTCCCCTCTAACCCTACCCTAGACCCCTTCCTTAAGTTGGGCTCAGCCCAGTGGTTTTAGTGAATCACTAATGCTGCCCAGCCCTGCTCTGGGTGCAGTGTACACATGATATGTAAATTGTGTTACCTTGATATGCAAATCATGACCGCATTTATATGTAAATCGCAGGCGGCATTGATATATAAATCCCAATGGCATGTAACTCACAGCTGACATTGATATGTAAATTGTTAGAACATTCATAGGTATGTCAAACTCCCTGAGCTCTGCCCTTTGCTGAATGCTGCCGACATTGGGTATGTACAACAAGCCCTGTCTGCCACAGTCACTGAACCTGCCATCAGCCTGCACTGCAAAGGTGAGTGGATTTGGGGGGGGGGGATAGGTGTCCAGAAGTAAACAGAGGAGGGATTACAGTTTGGAGGGCAAACAAGACCAAAGAGGGGGTGTGCGGGGGGGGGTGGTGCAAAGATGAGCAGAGGCAAGTGGGGTTAAGCAGAGATGATGGGGTGAAGGGGATGATTTGGGGTGCAGAGGTTAGCGGGGGCATTTAAAATACACATGTGTACTGAGAAGAGGTGGATAAATATTCAGAGAGGTAGGAAAGGGTCTATCATAGTAAATACCCCTGTTACATGGGTGGTAAATGTAAGGCTATATTCACATCATGAAGATGTGAGAGAGCATGCATGATCCCATGCATAGTGTGCAGGGCAGCCCTTCCCACTCTTACCACAATGTGGCTCCACCCACAGTTTGCTATGTGTGCCACATTGCTAACCTACTGAAACCAAAGGCACCCTCTCTCACCCCCTCCCTCTCTCTCACCCCTCTCTCTCTCTCTCTCACCCCCTCCCTCTCTCTCTCATTCTCTCTCTGTCTCTCTCTTTCATCCCCTCTTTCTCTTTCACCCCCATCTCCCCTTTCCCTCTCGCTCATCCTTACTCTCTCTCACACCCCCTCATCCCTCTCTCTCACCCTTCCTCTTTCTCTCACTCCTCTCTCACTAACCCTCCTCTCTCTCCCACCCCCTTTCACCCTCCTCTCTTTCACACCCCCCTATCCTCTCTCTCTCTCACCCCCTCTCTATTTGATTTAATTTGTTTAACCAATTCCATACCGGACCAATTCCGTCATTCCACTCCTACATGAAAAATCATATTTTTTTTGCTAGTAAATTACTTAGAACCTCCAAACATCATATATATATTTTTAGCAGAGACACTAGGGAATAAAATGGCGGACAATGCCTTTTTTTATGACATACGGTACTTTCAAACACAATTTTTTTGAAAAAAAAAAAACGCTTTCATGAATTAAAAAAAAAAACAAAATAGTAAAGTTAGCCCAATTTTTTTTTTTGTATAATGTGAAAGCTGATGTTACGCCAAGTAAATAGATGGCTAACATGGCACGCTTTAAAATTGCGCACACTGAAGGAATGGAGCCAAACATCGGTACTTAAAAATCTACATAGGTGATAATTTAAACATTTTCACAGGTTACCAGTTTAGAGTTACAGAGGAGATCTTGTGCTAGAATTATTTCTTTCACAGTAATAATCTCAGTGATACCTCACATGTGGTTTGAACATCGTTTACATATGCGGACGCGTCTGTGTGCGAGCACGAGGGGACAGGGGAACTTTCATTTTTTCTTTTTCTTTTTTTTGTTTATTTTATTACAAAAAAAAATATTTTTACATTTTCCCTTAAATTTTTTTATTTTTTTGGTCACTTTTATTCCTATTACAAGGAATGTAAACATCCTTTGTAATAGAAATAGGGCATGAAAGGTCCTCTATACAGCGAGATCTTGAGTCTATCTATAATTCCCCAGATCTTCCCTCTAGGCTGTAACGCCTGAGATCAAAAAAAAAAAAAAAACCTTGGCTTCCCAGCTGTAGAAACGGCAATGTTTACATCTGCCGAGGCTGGACATGACGTCATAACATCGCGCCCAGCCTCCAAAGGCCATAGAGATGACTGGGGACCATCTGGTCCTCGGTCAGCTCTATGGTAAACTTCCACCACTGGCGGATTCATTCTCCTGCTTGCTAATGGCACGGGCAAGCCAGTAGTAGCACCGGAAATCCCGCCGCCTGTAAAAACAATCAAGTGGCTGAACAGCCACTGTGATTGTTTTTACTGTGCAGGGAATCGCTGGCAGAAAAAAGATATCTGGATGATGCCTGTAGCTGCAGGCATCATTCAGATATCTCCACTGAAAGCCCAGGACATCATATGATGTTCAGTGGTATGGAAGTGGTTAAATATTTAATTTTTTTAAATAAAAAATTGTTTGCATTTTCATTTTATTTCCATAAAAAGACCCACCAAAATCATCAGCACCAGGCCCATGATGCTTTTAATCTGGCCCTGTCTCTAACACTGCTCCCACAAATTTACCATTCCATATATGCAGTGTTGCTTTTCTTCCTGGTTGAATCACAGCCAGAATCATTCATTCCACTTCTTGTGAGTCCACAGTACATGTGGATTAACCAGTACTTACAGTATCTCACAAAAGTGAGTACACCCCTCACATTTTTGTAAATATTTTATTATATCTTTTCATGTGACAACACTGAAGAAATTACACTTTGTTACAATGTAAAGTAGTGAGTGTACAGCTTGTATAACAGTGTAAATTTGCTGTCCCCTCAAAATAACTCAACAGCCATTAATGTCTAAACTACTGGCAACAAAAGTGAGTACACCCCTAAGTGAACATGTCCAAATTGGGCCCAAAGTGTCAATATTTTCTGTGGCCTTCATTATTTTCCAGCACTGCCTTAACCCTCTTGGGCATGGATTTCACCAGAGGTTCACAGGTTGCCACTGGAGTCCTCTTCCACTCCTCCAAGATGACATCACGGAGCTGGTGGATGTTAGAGACCTTGCGCTGCTCCACCTCACAATTGAGGATGCCCCACAGATGCTCAATAGGGCTTAGGTCTGGAGACATGCTTGGCCAGTCCATCACCTTTACCCTCAGCTTCTTAAGAAAGACAGTGGTCATCTTGGAGGTGTGTTTGGGGTCATTATCATGTTGGAATGCTGCCCCGTGGCCCAGTCTCCAAAGGGAGGGGATCATGCTCTGCTTCAGTATGTCACATTACATGTTGGCAATCATGGTTCCCGCAATGAACTGTAGCTCCCCAGTGCTGGCAGCACTAATGCAGCCCCAGGCCATGACACTCCCACCACCATGCTTGACTGTAGGCAAGACACAATTGTATTTGCACTCCTCATCTGGTTGCTGCCATACATGCTTGACACCAACTGAACCAAATAAGTTTATCTTGGTCTCTTGGTCTTGGATTTTGCAAAAGCGTTTGACACCATTCCCCACACACGGCTAATGTGTAAGGTAAAGTCTACAGGCTTGGAAAGATCAGTTTGTAAATGGATAGAAAACTGGCTAAAAGACCGAATTCAGAGAGTAGTGGTTAATGATTCTTATTCTGAATGGTCTAAGGTTATCAGTGGTGTACCCCAAGGTTCAGTGTTGGGACCCTTACTTTTCAATATATTTATAAATTATATAGGGTCTGGGATTAAAAGTACCATTTCAGTGTTTGCAGATGACACCAAGCTATGTGTCGCGTACCTGGTGGATGAAACTGACTTATGCAGGAGTAACCTCTCTTGTGACCCTGATTCATGAACCCCTGGTAGAGCAGATAGGAGGCTCAGGAGTGAGGATGGCATGAGGGTTGAGATGGTCACTGGTGACAACTGAAGAGGTGCTTCCAGTCTCGTGCTAGTTGAATAGAGTGGTGGTACAGGCCGGGTCAGTAGCTAGCTGGCGGTGCAGTACAGAAGGGACAGGCAGAAGAATGGTCGGGCACAGGCAGAGTTCGTTAACGGGCTGGAAGCAAAGGTACAAGGGAGCAGGCAGGAGAGTGGTCGTGGATAGCAGTTAAGGTGGAGATCAGAGCAGGGTCAAGATAAGCCGGGTCACAGGAACAGGAATCAGACAACAGATTGCTCAGGCACACACACTAAACGCTGTAGATCAGATAGCACTTGCTGCAAGGTGTTCCCGGTTGAAATAGAGCCGTTTGGCTCCGGGAGCTCGCAAATAGCACTAAATAGTCCATGGATACAGGATTTCTCCTAACACTATGCAGTGGAATAACGTCCTTGCAGGATGTCTCCAACTTACAAGCAGACCTCAATGCACTGTCTAATTGGGCGACTATGTACCAAATGAGGTTTAATGTTGATAAATGTAAAGTTATGCACTTGGGGGCTAAGAATATGCATGCATCGTACATACTAGGGGGAGTACAACGGGGGGGAATCCATACTGGAGAAGGATCTGGGGGTTTTGGTAGATTATAAGCTTAATAATGGCATGCAATGCCAAGCTGCAGTTTCCAAAGCAAGCAAAATCCTTTCCTGTATTAAGAGAGGTATGGACTCTAGAGATAGAGACATTATTTTGCCCCTGTACAAATCATTAGTAAGTTCTCATCTGGAATATGCAGTTCAGTTTTGGGCCCCAGTTCTCAAAAATGATATCAGGGAACTGGAGAAAGTGCAGAGAAGGGCAACCAAACTAATAAAAGGCATGGATAAGCTCAGCTATGAGGAAAGATTAGAGGATCCGAATTTATTCTCTCTTGAGAAGAGGAGATTAGAAACATAGAAACATAGAAAAGTGACGGCAGAAAAAGACTGAGTAGTCCATCGAGTCTGCCCCTTTTTATTTATTTATTTATTTATTTGTTTTAATTTTTTTTTTTTACATTACCCTTGTTGTCTGACTATAGATTTATGTTTATCCCAAGCATGTTTGAAGCCATTTACTGTTGACTGTCTCACAACCTCTGTTGGTAGTTTATTCCAATCATCAACCACCCTTTCAGTAAAATAATACCATATATACGCGGGTATAAGCCGAGTTTTTCAGCACATTTTTTGTGCTGAAAAAAACCCCCCTCGGCTTATACCCAAGTCAGTGTCTGTGGGTGATCAGTAGTTTCATATTAAACAGAGCCGTGCTGCTTCTAAGAGCCGTTCTGTGCTTGTAACTGTGACTAATCACATTGGAATGTAGAGAATGCTGAGAGAGGTGTCAGATTTTCAGCTTGATGTCGGCAGGTGGGCGGGACAAGCTGATGTTAGCTGTTCAGTCCCGCCCACCTCCTGATCTCAGTGAAGAGCTGCAGCTCTCTCTCAGCATTCTCTACATTCCAAAGTGATTAGTCACAGTTACAAGCACAGAATGGCTCTTAGAAGCAGCACAGCTCTGTTTAATGTGAAACTAAACTACCTTACTCATCCCTTATGTGTTCTGGCTACAGTCTCTGTGTCCTGGCTAAAATCACTGTGTCCTGGCTAATATCCCTGTGTCCTGGCTAAAATCCCTGTGTTCTTGCTCCCTGTCCCTTTGTTCTGGCTGCTGCATTTCCCACCCTAGGCTTATACGCGGGTCAATACGTTTTCCCATATTTTTTGGGCAAAAGTAGGGGGTCGGCTTATACACGGGTCGACTTATACACGAGTATATACGGTACTTTCTAAGATTAGTTTTGAACTTCCCCCCAGTTAGTTTGAGGTCATGTCCCCGTGCTCTTGATTTTGGTTTCATATTGAAAAGACTGCCCTCCTGAACCTTATTCACCCCCTTGATGTATTTAAAGGTTTCAATCATGTCTCTCCCTTCTTTCCTCCAGACTGTACATATTAAGTTCCTGAAGTCACTCTTGATATGTTTTATCCCCCAGACCTTTCACCATTTTTGTTACCCTTCTCTGAACTCGTTCTATCTTATCACTATCTTTTTGTAAGTGTGGTCTCCAGAATTGGACACAGTATTTTAAGTGAGGTCTCACTAAAGATCTATATAGAGGAATCAGAACCTCCTTCCTCCTGCTGGTGATCCCTCTGCTGATGCATCCCAGAATTATATTTGCTTTTCCCACTGCCTGGTCACACTGTTTGCTCATTTTGCAATCATCGGAAATAAGCACCCCCAAATCTTTTTCTTCTGTAGTGCTGGCTAACACTGTACCCCCAATGCTGTACTCTCTAAGCGGATTCTTTTTCCCTAGATGCATTATTTTACATTTAGAAACATTGAACTGCAGTCTCCACTGCTTTGACCAATCTTCCAGCAATGCCAAATCATGTCCCATGTTACAGACACCTCCAGGAATATCAATCCTATTACACACCTTTGTATCATCAGCAAAGAGACATACATTGCCCAACAAACCTTTAGTTATATCACTTACATATAGGTTAAATAGAACAAGACCCAGTACAGAGTCTTGTGGTACCCCACTAGTGACTGGTTTCTGTTCTGAGTGAACCCCATTTACAACCACACTCTGGGATCTATCCTTTAACCAACTGCATATCCACTGAACCACCCAAGGGTTAAGTCCCAGCTTGTACAACTTTTGTATCAGATCATTATGTGGAACTGTATCAAATGCCTTGCTGAAATCAAGATACGCTATGTCCACAGCACCACACTGGTCCAAAACACTGGTAATATAGTCAAATAATTCAATCAGATTTGTCTGGCACGATCTGCCCTCGGTAAAGCCATGCTGCTTTGGGTCCAGCAAGCTGTGTATTTCTAGGTGATCAATGGTCCTTCTTTTGAGAAGTGATTCCATTAACTTGACTACAATTGATGTTAAACTCACTGGCCTGTAATTGCCAGCTTCTACCTTGCTGCCCTTCTTGTGGATAGGTACAATATTAGCTATCCGCCAGTCATGGGGAATAGAAGAGATTTATTTAAAAGATTTGTTAATGGTCCAACAACTATATCGCAAAGTTCTCTTAGAACTCTGGAATGAATACCATCAGGGCCCATTGCTTTATTAAGCTTTAACCGAGCCAGTTCCTCAGCTACCTCTGTCTCCAGAAATCCTAGAAATGAACCATCATTACTAGAACCAATATGATTCCCTAAATTGTTATCATTAATGCAGTCTGTTTCTGAGAAGACTGAACAAAAGTAATTGTTTAAATGGTTTGCTACATCCTGGTCTCCCTCAACATATGTGTTGTGCCCAGTTTTCATTTTAGTGATCCCATTGCATTTTTTCCTTCTATCACTAATGTACCTAAAAAAGGTTTATCTCCTTCCTTAATAGACTTAGCAATTTCCTCCTCTTTCTGTGCTTTTGCAGCGCCGATAATGTGTTTGGCCTCCTTTTGTCTATTTTATACTCCTCTCTGTCAGCTGCACCTCCTGTCTCCTTGAATCTTCTATATGCCATTTTTTTCCCTTTACTATCCTACTTACCTCTTTGGTGAACCATATTGTTTTTTTCTTACGTTTATTCTTACTAATTTACCTGACATATAATCTAGTTGCCTCCAAGATGGTAGACTTTAATAGTGCCCACTGATTACTTACTCCTGTCATTTTACTCCAACCTTTCAGTTCATTTTTCAGAAATTTCCCCATTTCAGCAAAATTTGTCCTTTTAAAATCTAAAACTTTTGCATTTGTATATGATTTTTCAGTTCTTGTTTTAATATCAAACCAAAGACATTGTTGATCACTAGAACCCAAATTCTCCCCCACCTCAACATCAGACAGTCGATCCCCATTTGTCAGTACTAGGTCCAGAATATGATCACCTTGGGTTGGGCTTTTTTTTTTTTTTTTTTTACAAAGATCTTTATTGAGAGGTTTTTTTTTTTAACAAAGATACAGGGTACATACTGAGCTTAGATATTTAGAGGTGTGGTGACCCCACACCTCACAGTCTAATGAGAATTACAATAATTACAAACAAGTACAAATGCATGCATGAGTAGCGTAGATGTAGTGGGCTCGTCCCTCTCACACCAGGCGCCCCATACCGGGATCATGCTGCACCTAAGGGTGTGCGGGCGACGAGCCCATCCCTCCACTTAATGAGCGTCGCTTACACAGCGTGACTGATTTTAAGTGGACAAGTCTTGGAGGTCCTGACGTGCATTGTGGGTGATGCTGACGAAGGTATGACCTCTTGAGTTTGATCTAATAGAGAACAGAACAAAACGGAACAGAACAGTCTGAGAAGGTTGGTGTTGTAGTTGTTGGGTACATGTTGATGATGTTGTTATCCTTGGGGTCTTTATGAGAGTAGAGGTGAGCTCCTGTGGTCGGCTATCCAAGGTGCCCAGTCTTTGAGGAATTGCGTCGTGGTCAAGTTGGCTTTCGCGAATGCGTATTCAAGTTGAAAGTGTGAGTTGAGCAATACGATAAGATCCGAAACATTTGGTACAGCAGCAGATTTCCATTTTTTTGCCACTGTTAGCCGGGCGGCTATTAATAAGTGGGATGCTAAGATCCTGACCTGTTTGGGCCAGGTTGAGATTGACATGCCCAGAAGAAGGTCCAAAGAGGACAGGTGAGTGTTAATGTTACATAGGGAGGAGATCAAGATAGCCACATTCTGCCAAAAGGGCTTGACATGGGGGCATTCCCACCAGATGTGATACAGGGTTCCCTTGTTATTACAGTTCCTCCAGCATAGAGGGGATGTGGAAGCGAACATCTTGGCCAATCTGGACGGTGTGTAGTACCATTTGTGGGCCAGCTTTTGTAGTGATTCCCAATGGGAAATGCAGTGTGAAGTCCGGAGGGGAAGAGCGAGTGCTTTATTCCATGCTGCTCTCGAAGGTGGGGTTTCC
>BLSH010191991.1:239974-244974 GCA_018402905.1 Glandirana rugosa
TATATGTATTGGTTTGTTAGGGTATATGTTAGGAAGTGGGGGTCAACTAGGTCTCCTTCCGTTTTTTGGGGTCGTTTCGTACTAGGTTAAACGATATTGCCCCCTTTTTTTAGGAAGGACTAGGGGGTTCTCCGTTAGCCTATGTGGGACCTAGTTGAAATGGATTTTTACAATCATGGGTCAATATAATAAATGTAATTTCTTTCTTAGGTCCGGAAAAAATTTTGTTAGTTGACACGACCTGTTATGGTGGAGACCCCCCTCAGATAAGGTGTAAAAGTGTCGAGAATGACACTTCTTTGGAAAGGCATAAACATCTACATTAGTTCCCCCGTTATAGCAAATTGGATCATGCTTTGCTGGGGTTTTTTGCCTTCCTCTGGATCAACTGGGGGTGAAGGATTGTATATGGGATTGTTTGGTTATGTATATATATATATTTTTTTTCTTTTTTGGTTGAACTAGATGGACTTGTGTCTTTTTTTAACCTGACTATGTAATTATGTAACTATGTCTCATCAGACCACAGGACATGGTTTCAGTAATCTATGTCCTTAGTCTGCTTGTCTTCAGCAAACTGTTTGCGGGCTTTCTTGTGCATCATCTTTAGAAGAGGCTTCCTTCTGGGATGACAGCCATGCAGACCAATTTGATGCAGTGTGCGGTGTATGGTCTGAGCACTGACAGGCTGACCCCCCAACCCTTCAACCTCTGCAGCAGTGCTGGCAGCACTCATACGTCTGTTTCCCAAAGACAAGCTCTGGATATAACTTTGATCATCTGCACTCAACTTCTTTGGTGGACCATGGCGAGGCCTGTTCTGAGTGGAATCTGTCCTGTTAAACCGCTCTATGGTCAGTTTCAGGGTCTTGGCAATCTTCTTATAACCTAGGCCATCTGTATGTAGAGCACCAATTCTTTTTTTCAGATCCTCAGAGAGTTCTTTGCCATGAGGTGCCATGTTGAACTTACAGTGACCAGTATGAGAGAGTGAGAGTGATAACACCAAATTTAACACACCTGCTCCCCAATCACACCTTTGACCTTTGTTTACTTAACACCAACGAGTCGCATAATACCGGGGAGGGAAAATGGCTAATTGGGCTCAATTTGGACATTTTCACTTAGGGGTGTACTCACTTTTGTTGCCAGCGGTTTAGTCATCAATGGCTGTGTGTTGAGGAATTTTGAGGGGACAGCAAATTTACACTGTTATACAAGCTGTACACTCACTACTTTACATTGTAGCAAAGTGTAATTTCTTCAGTGTTGTCACATAAAAAGGTGTAATAAAATATTAACAAAAATGTGAGGGGTGTACCCACTTTTGTGAGATACTGTATATGTCATTATGTACATGCCACTTAAAGTTGTTGTAACCCTTCAAAAAAATGCTCCTATCCCATTAAGGTACAAGATATAGCATAGTGCCTTTGCCATGTCAATTATCCCTTTCTATGTTGTACAATACTTGGTTGATCCTTCCCCTCTGTAAACTGACCACATTTATAATGACTGCTGATCTCTGATAGCAAGGTCAGTTTATGTGGCTCCATGATCTGGCCATGCCCTCAGCATCTCTGCATCTCCCCCTCCCTGTCTCCTCTGTAGTCTGTATTAGCCAGTCTCTTCCCTGCCCCTCCCCTCTCCTACTGCCAAGATAGTTGATCCTGCCTGTTCCTGTTAGTAAACTGACTTTCCATCATTCTGCTGTCTCGGTAGCATCTCTCTCCCCCTCCATTCCTGTCGTTCCATGGTCTGTGTGAAACCCCTCCTCTCCTCTCCCTGCCCCTCCCCTCCTGAAACTAAACCAGCAGAAGAATGTGAGCCCCACCCATCTGAGTCCTTCTGCTTAGGAGGATGACCCGAGAAAACCATGTGACTGCACAGAAGCACTGCTGGGAAAAGATATTTAGAGAATATATTGCTGGGAAATAACACACTGCCATTACTATTACCCCATAAGAGAACCTATCATGGGAGTTTATTGTGGAGACTTTACAACCACTTTAATTCAGTAAAGACCACAAACTTCTGCCACTAAGGTAGAAGGCAAATGACCCATGATATCAACAGCATAAAGACTGCAAATGCAATGGTTAGTATACCGTGCTTAAAAAAAATAGACCCATGGGGATTTTCATTAAGAGTAAGAAGTGGCTTTAACCCCTGTCAGTTTTTTTGCCATCTGTGTCCCACTGGGGAGATGTACCTTAACTTCCTGTCCCATAGCCAAAACAGAAAGTGAGAGGAAATCTCTACAAATTAAGAGAATCCATTGGAGCCCCCTAAAGTCCCCATTGGAAGATTTTCCCTCTGTTATTTTTCTGGAGGCAACCCAGCATTTAAAGTGGTTGTAAAGGCAGGAGGTTTTTTTATCTTAATGCATTCTATGCATTAAGATAAAAAGCCTTCTCTGTGCAACAGCCCTCAGCTCCCCTAATACTTACCTGAGGTCCCTCTAGCTCCAGCAATGTTGTAGGAATGTCTCGGCTGTCCAAGACTCCCCTTCTCATTGGCTGAGACAGCAGTGGCACCATTGGTTCCCACTGCTGTCAATCAAAGTCAGCCAGTCAATGAGAATAGAAATGGACACAGGGAGCTGTGACTCGGCTCGGGTGCCCCCATAGCAAGTGCTTGCTGTGGGGGCACCCAACAGGAGGGAGGGGCCAGGGGAGCCGAAGAGGGGCCTGAGAAGAGGAGGATCTGGGCTGCTCTGTGCAATTTCACTGCACAGAGGAGGTGCGTATAACATGTCTGTTATTTTTAATTAAAAAAATTAGAATTTGCAATCACTTTAATCCCTTTCCACTCTATCCAAAATTAAAAAAACAAAAGAAAATGTTTTCCCTTTAGTTTAACTTTAATAGTAACAAATAGTTAATTAACATGCCAAAAGGCATATGAATGTGTAAGACGTAAACTTCCTATGTAGTGTTTATTACTTTAATAATGAAGGGAAGCAACGAGGTATAGGATGCCATTTCTATTTGATAGGTGTTTTTAATTTGATTATGCCAAAGTAGCTTTACCGCAATGCAAATAATCGTATAGACTGCATCATATCCATCCAAATCTATATAACTGCAGGCTTCATATAGTGTACACAGAAAGGAAGGGGCACGTGTGTGCCTAACCCACACTGAGCAAGGAATATCTTAAATTCACCCAAATTATATTATGCTATAATTAACTGGAATCTTTACCCTCAAATAGTGTTTTTTTATGGATCATCATAAAAATTTAGGTTTTGTAAAATATATTGAAAATTAGGTGCAAATCTGTTACGCAACAGTTTTTATGCATTTTACTTGTGCAGCAGCAGATACTGTATACTGTTAAGGTTGGGAAACTGCTGTCTGGTTCTCTTAAGGTCACAAAGTATTTCCCACTGATCATTAACTATTTCATGTAATGTTCATAATTATTTTAATTGTGGTGAAAACAGTAAAAGTATCTGTAGTTTTATTCTCTCTTGACTTCTACAAAACTTGACACTCACTGTAAATGCTAGAGTAATTTCAGTGATTAATTTGTTTAATAGTGACCTATGCAGATGTATAACTATGTCATTTTACAAATTGGCTGCAATAATTAACTAGAACAGCAGTGTTAAATGAAACAGGTTATAATTAAAACATAAATGCTATGGTATTACGTCAGACAGAATAAAAATATCTCCAGTGATTAAACTGGTTTGGTTATTAAGATTCATTTTAATACATTCACTGATCACAGATGCATATCCTCTCATTCTCTTCCCCGGGTGCATTAGTTTGTCATGTCATAGAATATATGCATTATCTTCATTTTAGCAAACCAGAAATGACAAAAGTTTAATTAAATAGTATAGTAGACTTCAGATTTTGTTTCATCCAAATTGGCTGCTGAGAGTGTTGTACTGTTAAGAACTGTACATAGCCAATTATAATAATGCTAATTCATGACTTTTAATATAGATGCTTTTGAGCTGCCAACATTTTTTTCTCTTATGCTTTTCAATAATTAATATTTTGTTGTCTAAACACATTTGGTACATAGCCAGAGGACATTTTAGTTTACATTTTTTTTAAATGACCTTATTATTACAGGGTAAAATCTGCTAAATCTATAGACAGTCCACAGTAATAATTGCCCATATATTAAAAAGAAACACAAAATAATAGAATACTGGGATAATATACAGTGTATGTGCAATACATATTATACTTATGAAAAAGTGCACAGTTTTACCACTACTATGTCATGAGTAATAATAAATATTATATAATTATACTAATACAATAATGGTTCAAAATCTTTACTTACTACTCTACTTACTAAAATACTGTATATCGGATTCTCACCTAAAAATGCTTAATTATATTTATTACTGTTGTTTTTTTAACATATTTATAACTTATAACTTATAAACATATTTATTCACAATGTTTATCAATAAAAAAGAATTGCAGATATTTTCTAACACGGGTCTGCAAAAAATAAAAAATGCTGTTTGCCCACTATAATAAAAATAAATAAAAGAACAGCATACACATATATTTTTGTACAAATTAATATGTATGGCAGACTGTCATCCTTTCAACAAACAAAGCAATAAAATGAATTCTGTGTACTACATTTTTATTTTTTTTATATTGTAGACTCTGTATATTTTTTATAGACATAATATCATTATCCCAATAAGAATAACTCAGCATATGGAGATGTCATTGTGGTGATAACAATATTTATATGTACAATTAAATTATTTGAACGACTTTTTAAAAACTATGTTGTAATATTGATAAATATAAGGGAGGATGATATTTAAAAAGTAGGCTGGTATTGTTGAATGGACTGTGTTGACTTTAGTCCCAGATCAGTTTGCTAACCTGCACTGGCACTTGATAAAATTCATGCATAATATATTTGTTCTGCACATAATATGATGACTATCATGCTTTACAATTATTAAAGGTAATTTATTTCAGATACCATAATTGTTTTCATCAAACCAC
>BLSH010191991.1:247474-251135 GCA_018402905.1 Glandirana rugosa
GACACCTACATTCACTCCTAAACAATTGGGATTTGAGTATTTTAGGTTGAGCGCCGTACCTTTTGTATTTTTATTACATGTCTTTATCTTGTAAGCACTAGAAGTCAATGACACCTTTAAAGTGATCCTGTGCTTTGCCCGCACGTTACAGAGCAACAGGTTCACTCAACTTGCCAATTTCTAGTAAGCAGGGCAAGACAACAGGTTCATGCCCAGGACCTGCTTTGGTGAAAAGTATATAAGAAATACAAAAAAAAATCTTCTTGCCTGCATTACATTAAAATAAAAATGCAGTTACAGTAGTTATACTAACCTTATCTTACCTCCTAAATCTTGCCTGTCCCTGACCCAGTGCTGGTCTTTCTGCTGGGTCAAATGACACCTAGCATCATTTAAACAACTTCCTGTGAGCTAGGACCTATTGAGAGCCCTGGAGCACAAACTCAAAGTCCTTGTACCACAAGCAGCCATCGCCCACTTTGGGGTGTTGCATGGATTATTTTGTGGTGGTGCATTTGCACAAGAGGAAATTGATGGCACCTGGTGATTGATATGTTGCTTTATGGTTGCATTGTAGTGTGCCAGAACAGCCTCATCCATCAGAAGGAGAGGATGTCTGTTGAGGACTGTCACAGACTGGTCCACAGTCTGCTCAGAGACTATAACCTTATGGACGTCAAGAAGGCATCTGGAAAGACTTTCCCCTTCCCCCAATCACCTTAAGGGACTTTTTCCCCTTCCCTCTCTCCTGTTATACCTTATGCTAATTGTAATGTTTTGAACAGGGCTCTGTTGCAGTGGCATGTAGGATGTGCGTGGCAGGAGTCCAGGGGCAGATACTCTACAGCCGACATTGTGCAGCTTGGTATTTAAACAGAGGGTCTACTTATTGTTTGCAGGGTAAAGCAGCCTCATGCATGATGTGATGGCATAGGGAACACCTTCCTTACTCTCCCACTGTAATTTGAAAAAAGAAATAAAAAAAACAGAGGGTAGAAAAAAGTTAGTTAACCACTTTCTTACCACCATATGCAGAATGATGTCCGGGAAGTTTTTCAGTTATCGTGACTGGGCGTCATATGACGTACAGCAGGATAACATGCCGGCGCACGCCCATGGGGGCACGCATCGCAGCAATCGGTGGTGTGGTGGGTCAATCTGACCCACCGCATTAACGCTCTGGGTACAGAGCTTCCATCGGAAGTTCTTTACCATGTGACCAGCCATGATCAATCACAGCTGGTCACAGTGTAAACAGGAAAAGCCGTTTATTGGCTTTTCCACTACTCATGCCTGCAGACGCAAGTAGCGGAGAGCCGATCAGCTGCTCTCCTGACAGGGGGGTCTGTGCTGATTGCTTATAAGTGCAGCCCCCCCTAGGATCTCCAGGCTAGACCACCAGGGAGCCTGCCCAGGGACCACCAGGGATGTGCCCACCCAGGACCACCAGGGAGCTGATCCTGAACACCAGGGAGCCGATCCTAGACCGCCAGGGAGCCCACCCTAGACCACCAAGTAAGGGGCACAGTGCCCAACATGGATGGCCCAACTTCAGATGCCACCCTAGATCACCAGGGAATGGGCCCCTATTGGTACATCTGTCATCTAATGCTCACCAGTGCCCCCTATCAGTGCCCTCCAGTGCCACATACCAGTGCCACCTATCAGTGCCCATCAGTGCCACCTATCAGTGCCCAGTGCCATCTATTAGTGCCCATCAGTGCCGCCTATGAGTGCCCATCAGTGCCACTTATCAGTGCCTGTCAGTGCTGCATATCAGTGTCCATCATTGCTGCATCTATGTGCCTTATCATTAGTGTTGAGCGAACTCAGACTGTAACGTTCGGGTCCGTACCGAACTTTGGGGTGTCCGGGACCCGAACCCGAACACTTCAAAAAACGTTCGGGTTTGGGTTC
This sequence comes from Glandirana rugosa, assembly GCA_018402905.1. Taxonomy (NCBI): domain Eukaryota; kingdom Metazoa; phylum Chordata; class Amphibia; order Anura; family Ranidae; genus Glandirana; species Glandirana rugosa. Next base: position 249,392 of record BLSH010191991.1, read on the forward strand.
TGGTAGTTGATCACGCATGCTGAATAGCTGCAGGACAGCCAATCAACAAGCGTTTCACTGGTTTGCAATTACAAGCCATCACAACCATGCCTACTAATGGCATGGCTGTGATTGGCCAGTGCATCATGTGACACAGCCTCTATATAAGCTGGAGTCACTTGATGCTGCAGTCACATGCTCTCTGGGACTCTGAATAGTATAGGGAGAGGAAGCTGCCAGCGTTTTTGTGAGGGACAGATTGCAGACATTTTAACATCTGATCCTGCATCCTGAGATTACTACTACTGTTGCTCTTAGGGACAGATTGCAGAAATTTGAGATTTCACATACTGCTGCTTTGAGTGACAGATTGCAGATCAAACTCTGCATAACACAACGATCGCTACGATCATACACAACGATCAGATTGTGGGAGTAATTTGAGATTTCACATACAGCTGCTTTGAGTGACAGATTGCAGATCAAACCCTGCCTAACACAACGATCATTACGATCGTACACAACGATCAGATTGTGGGATCGAACACAATGATCAGATTGTGGGAGTAATTTGAGATTTCACATACTGCTGCTTTGAGTGACAGATTGCAGATCAAACCCTGCATTACACAACGATCTGACTGCACTAGGTAGATGCTTCTGCTTAGAGGGACAGATTATTGTTCAAAAATCATTGCCTACTCCTATAGGGCCAGGTTCCAGCTGTTGCTATAAGTGACACATTATTGTTCAAAAATCATCTCCTAGTTCTAAAGGGAGAGCTTCCAGCTGTTGCTGTAAGTGTCACATTATTGTTCAAAAATCCTCTCCTAGTTCTAAAGGGAGAGGTCCTAGCTGTTGCTGTAAGTGACACATTATTGTTCAAAAATCATCTCCTAGTTCTAAAGGGAGATGTTCTAGCTGTTGCTGTAAGTGACACATTATTGTTCAAAAATAATCTCCTAGTTCTAATGGGAGAGCTTCCAGCTGTTGGTGTGAGCGGTGCATTTCTTGCACCAAAATAAAAAGTCTGGCTGCGTTGGTGTTTTCAAAAAAAAAAAGATATTAATTGGTATTAATAAATACTTACATAGGGCTACATAGTACATTTGCGGGCACAATGAGGAGAGCAAATAAGGGACGTGGTCATGGTGCTGCTGGTGATGCTGGTGCTGCTGGTGTTGGTGGTGTTGGTGAACCTCCTGTTGGAAGGAGAGGACGTGGTCGAGGTGTGCCAGCTACACGCACAAGGGAAACACCTTCCTCAGGTAGCCAACAGAACATTCACCGGTATATGGTAGGCCCGAATGCCCCTGAACGATTGGGGAGGCCAGAACAAGTACAGGTGATAGTAGATTGGGTGGCTGACAATACCTCCAGTTCCTTCACATTGTCTCCCTCCCGGTCCCTTGATGAAAGCTCAGAGTTGGCACCTGAACCCCATGGCCATCTGTCTTTCACCTCAGCCCCTTGTAAATTAGCCAAGCAGTCTGAGCACCAAGTCCTGCAAGAGACTCTTATGCTTTTTGATGACTCTCCTGGTGTGCTTTCCGTGGGCCATCCATATAGCGCTGCCCCAGAAGTGGAAGACATTGAGTGCACCAATGCCCAAACACTTCTGTTGCAGGATGAGGACATGGAAACACCAGCGCAGCACATCTCTGATGATGACGAAACACAGGTAAATGTTCCCCGACTCCACTTTCTGTCTACCGGTACCCCAAGTCCACGGTTGAGACTCGAAAGTAGTTCCCTGGCCCTCCCT
>BLSH010191991.1:291064-304326 GCA_018402905.1 Glandirana rugosa
TATTTGTAGGGCACTTGCCCTAGTTTGAAGATGATTTTAAAACAGTTATATGGCTTCTACCGTTAATTAATACTTTTCAGACACAGTTTGAAGATGAACCACATTCATCTCCATTTTTGCATTTTTTATGTTTTTATTTTTTTAAAAATATTTAAAGTTATTTCCCTGTCCCCATTTTTTTGTAGGGCACTTGCCCTACCCTTACCCCCATTTTACTTCCTTTTGCAGCCCTCTGGGGCTTTCCAGGACTTTCCTACAGCCATTTTTGTGCCTAAAAGTTCGGGTCCCCATTGATTTCAATGGGGTTCGTTGTCCGTGCGATCGTTCGGGTTCCGTCCGGACCCGGACCCGGACTTTGTCCCGAAGTTCGGACGGACCAGCAGAACCCGAACTTCCAGGTGTTCGCTCAACTCTATTCAGGATACCTCAGAAATATTTAGCAAAAGAACCATGCCAAGTCCCATGAGAATTGAAAATCGCCCTCCCAAAGGTTCATGTAAGAAGATTTCGTGGATGGAGAGGTGAGAGATGTGTAGACTACTGAGATGCCCCCCTTTGCTCCATGGCTTGAGCACACCAAAGCTCATATGCTGTGATTTTGGGTGGGAGAGGTTTTTCTTTCCAGATTTGCTGGAGAAAATGGGAGATTTGATGGAACCTGAACCGTCCGGAATCCGGAAGGTCAAGTTTGCTTGTACAGTGGCTCAGCGATATTGGTCCCATGAAGGAGAAAAAATGCCCTATACGGTACAGCTCCTTGTCCAGCCACCACTTAAATGCTAAAATATCTAACCCAGGAGGGAAATCTGGGTTGTGAAATATATGCTCTAAGGGTTTCAAAGGGGAAATTAGCTCTTGGTGGTTCCGTAGGGAGTCCCAGAGAGCGAGCGAGTTTGACAACGTCAGGGAAAGAATTGGGGGTCTCTTTTTTTGGGGGAAGCCATAGAAGGAAGTCCATGGTATAATTCGGGACTGCCTGTCTCTCTGTATCCAGTCTGGCTTCTCCTGCTTAGTATAGACCGTGGAAAGTTGTGCTAGTCTTGCTGCTTGGTAATATTTATAGAGAACTGGGAGTCCCAGGCCCCCCTTTTTCCTGTGACAGTATAGGCTGGATTGTGGGAACCTATATCCAGAACCTCCCCACACAAATTTTAAGATCTTCCTCTGGAAAGTTCTCAGGTGGTTTTTCTTAATTGCTATAGGTAGTGCACAAAACAAATAGAGTACCCGAGGCAGGAGGGTAATTTTGACTGCATTAATTCTACCCAACCAAGAGAGCTTGCTCTTCAACCATGATTTCAGGTCATCCTCAAGTTTGCGATACAAAGGGGGAAAGTTATAAGGGTAGAGATCTTCAATTTTTGCTGTTAGGCAAATGCCCAGGTATTTAAGCGAGAGTGGATACCATTTGAATGAGAATGAGTGTTGTAGCGAGGCGACTGTTAACGCTGATAAGGAAATGTTAATTGCATGAGATGTGGCGTAATTTACTTTGAGCCCTGAGATTTACGCAAAGAGATCTAACGTGCTATTTAAGTTGGGAAGTGAGGTATGGGGGGATGTTATGAACAAAAGAATGTAATCCGCAAAAAGACCACATTTATGATTCCGTGCCCGCAGGTAACCCCTTTGATATCTGGGTTTTGACGAATCGTGATCGCCAAAGTTTCAATAGCGATGGCGAAGATAAGTGGCGAGAGGGGACAGCCCTGTCTCGTCCCTTTTGCTATGTTTATTACCTTAGAGTAGTATCCCTGGAGCCGTATGCTGGCATTAGGGGTAGAGTAAAGAGCTCTAATGAGGCCCATGAAGCGCTGGCCTAATCCCCATCTCTCCAAGAATGAGACGATGTAGGCCCAAGAGACAGAATCAAAGGCCTTCTGTAGATCAAGTGAGAGTATCATGCCTCGTTGTTTCGGGCCTTGAAAAATGGATATCAGGTCTACTGCTCTGTGTATCTGGTCTGGACCCCGTCTCCCTGGGATAAAGCCTACTTGATCAGTGTGGATGTAAGAGTTGATGAAGGAGGCAAACCTGTTGGCCAAAATTTTTGTTAAGATTTTAACGACATTATTGATCAGTGAAATAGGCCTGTAGTTATAATCCTCCGGATTCTTATCTGGTTTCGGGATCACTGTAATAAAGGCAGAGTTAAGTTGCGGGTCCAGAGGGGAGCCCTGGGTTTTAGAGTTAAAAAATGTTGTTAGGTGTGGGGATAGGGTCTCGGTGAAGGCCTTGTAATATGGAACCGACAGCCCATCAGGGCCTGGAGCAGAACCCTTTCTTAGTTCCCTGATGACTCCCTTAACCTCCTCCTCTGATATATTGGCCTCCAAGATTTGTTTATGCTCTGCTGTCAACGCAGGGATGGGGAGGTCATCTAGGAATGTTACGGCAGTTGCCTTCTGGCTTAATGCTGGGGAGCTGTACAGGTCTGTATAATAACTGTGGAAGGTGTCCAGGATTTTCATAGGGTTGGAGGTAAGGCCCTTACCCAGCATACGGATTTTTGGTAGTGTGAATTGTTTTCCATAAATGGTTTATTAAAAAATTTTGGTCATACAAGTTTCTTGTACAAAATTCAGTTATAACAGTTTCAAAAACAAGATCTGGGACTACAAAAGATAAAGTCATAGGCATATTGTATGTAATACAGAGATATTCACATCAGGTCCTTTACTTCATGAGACTCCCGTTTTCAGGATGTTAAGGCAAACCACGGTCTGACGAGGGGTCACTATTTATGTAGTGCAATTGTCACCGAAAGCCTCCTGTGACAAGAGCACTAAACCCAAGTGTAGTTGAGTTTTCAAATCGAGAGGTGCATTTTGCATAGTGTATGGCATTTCACTTGTTATTCGGGGTCGGATCATATTGGGCTGACTCCGGCCACCACCTACCAAGGGTAGGGGATGGGGAAGGGAACGGAGGACAGAGATGTGTCTAACATATAGGGGTGGGGGGGTGCACTTGATGGCCAGATCTGGAGTGTGACTGAAGGAGGGGGTGATGCACTTACCAACTACCCTCCCCAGCATAGGTCCCCCTGCTTGGCCAGGCTAAGCCCGCTGTCAGTGAGTTTCCAGTCAGTTATAATTTCAAGGTAAGTAGGTCTCTGTAATTCTGGGTGTTTTTAAAGGGGTTCCATGGTTCCCACGTCGCGGTGTATTGTGTAAGCTTGTCAAGAGTGATGAAGATCATCTCCTCCATCTCTGCCACCCTGTTTACTCTCCGGATTCACTCCGCTATCGCGAGTGTAGTTGAGGACCCCCAATGCACCGGAATGCACATCCGTGCGGGGTTAATGAGGTGCATGGCCAACGATTTATGGTAATGTTTTGTCGGGATTTTAGTCAGGTGAAGCGGAAATTGTCTTGGTGTGAATTCTACCGGGAGGGATGTCACCTGCATTATTATCTCGTAAACCTTCCTCCAGTATGGCTGGAGAGCCTGGCAATCCCACCACACATGGAGGAAGGTGCCCCTTTCCTCTCTGCATCTCCAGCATTGTTCAGGAATCGCAGGGGAGAATTTGTGCACTATGTCAGGAGTTCTGTACCAGCGAGATTTCAATTTGTATCCATTCTCCTGCACAGAGACGTTCCGAGATCCCTTGTGGATGTATAAGTTAACCCGATCCCAACTTTCCTCTTTGATTTCTGTTCCCAGGGCAGTTTCCCAATAGGCTCGTTCTGCCCTCGTAACTGCCATGGGATCTCCGAACATTCCGGCGTACAGGGAAGAGATTACGTGACTTTGAGGTGTGCCACTTGTGCAAAGTGATTCGAAGGTTGTCAGATTTCTTATGAGGTCCCTTTTTCGAGCGAGCTCCGTGACAAAGTGTCTGACTTGCATATAAGACCAAAACGGAAATTGGCCCGTGTTTGGTTGTTCCGCAAGCTCCGACTGTTTCAGGAGGCGCACATTTCTAAAGACATGCTTAGCTAGGATTTCCCTTTGTGGCCACTCCGCCTGAAGAAAGCTAGGGGAAAGACCCAGGATGAAATCTGGATTGTTCCTAATGGGAGTAAGAGGACCAATACGTGTCGAGACCGAATATGCCGCGCAGGCTTTGTCAAAGACGTGGAGGGTAGGTCCAATAGTCGGGTGTTCCAAGGTACTCTGTGGGAGAGACCTCGTTTGCACCCATGGGGCTGCACCCAAGTTGATGCCTGTTATCTTTTCTTCCAGCTCTTACACCTGGCATGGACTTTCCAGTCAACAATTTGGGCTAGATGCGTTGCCCAGTGTTAGCGCTGGATGTCGGGAAGACCGATCCTCCCCTTGAACTTGGGCAATACTAGTCTATTCCATCCTATTCTTGCAGGTTTGTTATGCCATAAGAATGCCCTACAAATAGCTTTATACATGGTAAAGAAAGCGGGCGGGAGGCGCATTGGTATGGTTTGGAGTTTATACAGGAGACGGGGGAGTACCGTCATTTTAAGTATAGATGCTCTTCTGAACCATGAAATGTGAGATTTCCCCCATCTTTGAGTGTCTTGTTTAATGACCTGCAGCTCCGTCAAGAAGTTCCTATGATAGAGGTGTGATGACAGGTGTGCTAGCAATTGAATGCCAAGGTATGCAATTGCATCACTTTTCCAACAAAATGGGAAGTTGTTTTGGCATTGCTCCGCTAAAGCTGACGGCAGGGATACATTTAATGCGAATGACTTGGTGTAGTTGAGTTTTAAATTCAAGATCTTTTTGAATTGTTCAAAGGTTTGAAGGAGAATGGGTACAGACATTAGTGGAGTGGTGAGGAAGAGCAAAACATTGTCCACAAAGGCCGCAATCTTATATTCCCGATCGTGAACCCGTATCCCCTTTATATCTGGGTTGGCTCTTATGCAGCGTAGTAGAGGTTCGAGCGTGAGGATGTATAGTAAGGGGGAGAGGGGGCACCCCTGCCTGGTACCATTGAGGATGAAGAAGGCGACTTTTGCACTGGGATTCGCATAGAGCGACATGATAAGCGCAAGCATGCGGGGCCCAAGCCCTATGGAATTCAGTACCGATTCCATGTAGTCCCAGGACGCCCTGTCAAACGCCTTCTCCGCGTCTACCGACAGGAAAAAACATTCCTGTTTGTGCGCGGCGAGCCAGTGGTGAAGATTTAAAGCTTTGATGGTGTTGTCCCTGGCTTCACGTCCAGGAACAAACCCCACTTGGTCCAGGTGTATCCAAGTTGGTATGTGGGCAGATAATCGCGTTGCCAGTATTTTTGCAAAAAGTTTAACGTCGGCATTAAGCAGGGATATAGGATGATAGCTAGTAACATTAGTGGGGTCCTTCTCGTCTTTCGGGATAACTGCGATATAAGCCTCCAGGAGGCGCGGCGAGACACAGGGTGTCAACATTAGAGAATTAAACACTCTGAGGAAGCTAGGAGTCAGGATATCGTGGAATGTTTTATAATCAGCCATCGTGAAGCCGTCCGGGCCTGGGCTTTTGCCTGGCTTTGTGCTATTTATTGCGGTCAAGAGTTCCTCCGCTGTCAGGGGCGAGTCCAAAGCTTTTGCTTCGGCGGCTGATAGGGCTGTGGGGCTGTACTACTGTAAGAAGGCCTGAATAATGTCCGAGCGTTTCGAGGGTTCTACCTTGTCGGGTCTACACTGTTGTAGGTTGTACATGTTTCCATAATAGGTTTGGAATTGTTGGGCTATCGCCTTGTTGCTGGTATGTGTCTCGGAGGTATGTGTTTGGCCTCCAGTGCACAAATTTTAGAGGTCAAGTCATTCACTAATGCTAGATGTTCCCTTTTCCTTTGCCCTGCCATAGAGAGGAGCACTCCCCTGATAACGCAGTTATGTGCTTCCCATTGGGACATTGGGGAGACCCCAGGGGTGTCATTTCGTTGGAAAAATTCTGCAATTTCTTGTTTCACGCCTACCGAGTTACTTAGGTCCGTGAGGAGGGATGCGTCCAATTTCCAGAGTTTCGTGTAGTCGTGTAGGTGCATGTGGTTGGGAAGGCTAGAGTGGCCATGATAGCGTTGTGGTCTGACAGAAACTGCGTTTCGATTGTGGCCTGTTGGAGGTAGTGCAGATCAGTCTGCTGTATGAATAGATAGTCTATTCTCGAGTAGCGCCGATGGGGCGCGGGGTAGAAAGTATAATCGCGGTCTCGGATGAAGTGTTCTCCATGTGTCGTGCAGGGTGAGGGAGGCTAACTGGAGTTTAATTTGTCTTAGGGCCGTGTATGACATTACCAAGGTGCCCGAGGACGTGTCTACCAGCGGGTCTAATGGAATGTTGAAGTCACCCCCCATAATTAGTAAGCCCGTTTTAAACAATGTAAGTTTCATCAGGGTTTCCCTGAGGAAAGCTAATTGTTTAGCATTGGGGCAATATATGTTCGCCAACGTTAACGGTTTGTTGTTCCACACACCCTTCAAGAAAGCGAATCTGCCTTCTGGATCGAGTAGCTGGTCTGTGACGTTAAAGTTGAAGATTTTCGAAAGCATAATCGAAACACCCTTCTTCTTGGAGTCCTGACATGCCGAGTGGTACACCCTGGGGAACCTATGGTTGTATAGACGGGGAATCTTGTTTGCCTGGAAATGCGTTTCCTGCAAGAAAAGGGCGTGAACCCGCAGTCTGTGTGCCTCCGCCAGTACACTACTTCTCTTCTCTGGTACATTTAGCCCTTTAACGTTGTGTGAGCAGATCTTCAGAGAGAGAGGGGCTGATCGTGCGGGAGGGTTCAACATGTTTCAATCTGTCAGGATTACCTACTCAGATTGCAAATGTAGGGTGGTCTGGAACTTCTTTTATTGAGGGCCCCACTGACAGGTTCCAAAGAGCACTAGCTTTTCAGATCTGGCCAAGGAGCAAGAGGGTGTGGGGATTTAACTCGAGGGAGGGTGGGGGCCAGAGCTCAGAGGACCCTGGTCAGGTGGGGGGATAGGTAGAGTCTCCTGACTAAGGGAGCCCCTATCAGGGGATGGAGCACTAGGCTCTCACTAAGAACCGGAGGTGGAAGCAGTCCTGCTATCCCACCTGTTAGGGAAAGGTAAGTGGGGGTTGGGAAGCCGGAAGGTTTGAGGAAAGCCTGCTACCTTGAGGAGGAAGAGTGAAATAACACCGGGGTAGTGATAGGCTATGGCCGCCCAGAACTGCCTGCTACTGTGTCCTGTGTTTAATGGACCAACCTCCACAAGTAATCAAACCAAAACAGATAAGTTTGGGCAGGGTTGGTGCGCGCGTCCCGTCCCCCAGACGGAGACAGCGAAGCACCCCATCATGTCCTCGCTCCACCCTCCCCCCGCGCGGGCCCCGCAGTAGCGGCTCCCGGCGGTGGGGGGCCGAGCAAGAGACCACTGCAGCGCTCCCCGTGCGCGTCCCCCAGAACCACAACCCGGCGAATGCCCATGTGCCTCCGGTGGGCGCGCCCGAGGAGCGGGGCACCCCCCGCCAAATCTAAACACAAAGTCAAAACTTAGTACATTTAAATTGGTTAACCATTTAACAACTAAATCACAGTTTGCAGCCTCTGAATGTGTGATTAATCTCACCTGAGGAGCAGCGGAGCAACATCACAGTGAGGATGGGGCTCCAATGCACCAGTGGGTTTCAGTCCTATCATTGGAGACATCTCGTTATTCTGCAGCAAGGACGTAGCATTGTGAATAAAGCAGAGGCCCACTTTCACATCCAGTCTCGTCCTAGTTAGACAAGGCGGAGTGGTTCTTTGCCCATCACAACCATGGTTGAGCCTTCATGACCCTGTAAAATAAAGATGGACAAAAGAAGGTAGGGGGAAGGGGGTAAGTATCAGAAACCTGATCTGCAGGTGCAGCCGTGGGGAGTAAGTCTCGGTCCCTTGAGAAGATATGGGCAAAACGCCCGCACAAGATCAGACTTGGATGGTCCCTCTGGCCTTGTCCGTAGGAATACGTTCAGATCTCTATTCTGCAAGATGTTCTTGGGGTATGCAGGTATTGTTCCAACAGGCAATAAGAGGGACTTTGTGTCAAAGACCCGCCGGTGTGGGGTCGTCCTGAGGGCTTGCTGTAGTTGGGCGAGCAGAAGGCATTCCTAATCAGTTTTCGACTTCTTTAGGCTGGAACTTCAAACTTATTGTGTAGGATCGTCTTTGCTGCATTCTCCTCGGGCCAGGCCTGTGGGGACCTGGGATTGGGCATCTTGGCTGGTTGACTTAAGCTCTCTGTCTCCCCGTTGGCTGGGTCAGGGTATCACTGGTAGGTAATGATGCGATTGCATTTCTGATCAGATGACGGGGTCCCTGTGGCCATACAGCATGATACTGCTAAAAAGAAAAAATGCGGTGTGTTGTGTTAGGGAGCCCCTTTATGGTTGCTGCTAAGACTGCTGTGGGTCCCCACTATGTGGTTTGAGGGCCTTGCATGCTGTCCTTTACAGGTGTCATCTCCAGGGCAAATTGAAGCTGCGGCAGATTATAGTCTGTGTGGTTTTTAGGGTGCCATTGAGAAGAACAGGCAACAAAAATAAGAAAGTGAGCTAAGGGCCCGTCAACAATGAGGCGCTTCCTGCTAATAAAAGCAACAAACCTGAACAGTCAGGAATGGCCTGAATGGTGAATGAGTGATCTCTTAGGCATTTGTTTTCCTCCACAGGGATGATGGGGAGGCACCTGGCTCTCGGTCCGTAATATCGTCCAGTCCTCGTTGCGACGAAAGTGAAGACGATCTGCGGCGTCTCTGCCTGTGGCGCCGAGAGCGTGGGGTCAGGCCTGCTTGTGGGGTCATCCAGGGCTCTGGCTTGAGGAATGCCCCATACCACTCTGGCACCGATACTCTGGGGATGCCTAGCGTGTCACAGATTTCGGACAGGTCAGCCGGTACGCGGAGGGAAGTCGTTCTGTTGCCTGTTGTTGCTTGCAGACAGAATGGGAACTTCCATCTGTATATGATGTGTCTATCCCTCAGGACTTGTAGCAAAGATCTAAGTTCCCTTCTGTGCTGTAGCGTGATGGCCGACAGGTCTTGGAGTATTTGTATGGGGTTTCCCTCATGCTGTAGTTGGCCCTGGTTCCGCGCTTGTCTTAGAATGTCCTCTTTCATAGTGAAATTCACCAAGCAACAAATAATATCCCTGGGGGGGTCCGAGTCTCTGCCTCTGGGTCTGAGGGCTCTGTGACAGCGCTCCATGTCCACTGGAGTGTCTGGAGGTCTGCCTAGTAAAGTGTTGCAGATCGCCCAGACTGTTTGTTGTACTTGGGGGCCCTCAACCATTTTGGGAATGCCCCTGAAGCGTAAATTATGTCTGCAGCCTCTGTTGTCAATATCTTCTAAATGGTGGTGCATTTCAAGCAAGTGTTGTGCATGCACATCAATCACACTGTGTACCTGGTGTATCGCCGCTCCATGTGTTGCTGCTGCTGCTTCCACCTGTTCCACCCTATTTGCCATTCCTCTGATGTCTGCTTGTAGGTCTGAGATCGCTGCAGCCAAGGTGCTTTTAATGTCTAGAGCCACTGCCTGCAAGTCTGCCAAGCTGAGGAATGGGGGTGATGATGGCAGTGCCTGGCCGCCACTGCTGTGATGCTCCGGAGGCGTCCGCCGGCCGCTGCTAAAATCGAGGCCGCGGTCTGGCGTCTGCGTGTAGGCCTGAGATCCTGGTGGCTGCGAGCGGAGGAGAGCTGGGATGTTCTGGCTTAACTGTGTCGTCCCATGCGGCTCTTGAGTACCTCTGCCCCTGAAGCGTAAATTATGTCTGCAGCCTCTGTTGTCAATATCTTCTAAATGGTGGTGCATTTCAAGCAAGTGTTGTGCATGCACATCAATCACACTGTGTACCTGGTGTATCGCCGCTCCATGTGTTGCTGCTGCTGCTTCCACCTGTTCCACCCTATTTGCCATTCCTCTGATGTCTGCTTGTAGGTCTGAGATCACTGCAGCCAGGGTGCTTTTAATGTCTAGAGCCACTGCCTGCAAGTCTGCCAAGCTGAGGAACGGGGGTGATGATGGCAGCGCCTGGCCGCCGCCGCTGTGATGCTCCAGAGGCGTCCGCCGGCCGCTGCTAAAATCGAGGCCGCGGTCTGGCGTCTGCATGTAGGCCTGAGATCCTGGTGGCTGTGAGCGGAGGAGAGCTGGGATGTTCTGGCTTAACTGTGTCGTCCCATGCGGCTCTTGAGTACCTCTCCCTGCCATTTCAGCGGTGTTGTGAGGGTTGGTCTGCTTATGAAGGCTCTGCAGGACTGTCTGGGCAATGTAGCTCTCTCACTAAGCTGCCGCCATGCTCTGGTGCTAGGCCACGCCCCCGGTAGTGTGAATTGGCAGAGGCGGGGGGATAGCCTTGCTGCTAACAATGTACCCATTTTGTCATTCTGCGCGTAAAATATCTGTCCACTCCAACGGATCACCTTTTCTGCTTTGGCCGTTAAGGCCATGTTAAGTTCCAATCTAGCTTTCATTAGTTGGGCTGCAGAGGTTATGGATGGGTGCCTCTTATGCGCCTTTTGGTGGGCTAAATAGGATGTTTTGAGTCTAACTAGATCTGCTGTGCTTTCTTTATTTGTGAGTACATCTGAATTAGTTTGCCTCTAATGAAGGCTTTGTGGGCTGCCCAGAGAGTTTCTGCTGAGGTCCCCTCTACATTGTTAAAAATGAAATATTCCTTGAGGGCCTTATTAATTTCTGTGACTTTAACAGGGTCAAAGAGCATCGATTCATTCAGTCTCCAGTGGGTGTGTCTTGCGTAATAAGGGTCAGTGTGTATTTGTAGCCATACTATTGAGTGATCCGAGAGAGCAGTATCCCTTATTCGAGAGTTAATTACCAGGGATATCGTGTTGGTCTGGACTAATAAGTGGTCTATTCACGCGTACGAGTTATGAGGAGAGGAGTAGTGCGTAAAGTCCCTCTTGGTTGGGTTGAATTCTCTCCAGCAAAAAGTCATATTAATTGTGTGGAGCAGTTTGGCAAGTTTGAGGCTCGCTTTTTAGGGGCGCTTTAATTGGTCACCCAGGGGTCTAGATTTATCCATACCCTGATCAAAAGCGATGTTGGAGTCTCCGTCTAAATTGACCCTGCCTTCCAAGTAGGATTGGATAGAGTCGAATAATGTTTTAAAAAAGTTTACTTGAGCCTTGTTCGGGGCATAGTAAGATACAAATGTATATAAGTTACTCTCTATGACTCCCTTGATTAGGATAAACCTTCACCCGGGTCTCTGATTTCCTTTATGGAAGGTGAAGCCACACTTTGAGGAGAACAGAATCGCTACCCCTTTAGTTTTCGATTCTGCCTTAGTTAAGTAGAGAAGAGGGTAGTGAGCATGGAGGAAATTGGGGCTGTGCCGTGCTGGGAAGTGAGTTTCCTGAATCATTACCACATCCAATTTAAGAGCTTTGTAATGGTCAAAAACCTTCCTCCTTTTAACAGGGGAGTTGAGGCCCTGAGCATTATGGGTGGCTATTTTAAGGGATCTCTGGGTATCACTCGCCATGGGGCTTTTGGACATCTATGCTTGTGTCAAAAACATCACTCACCATTGTCCTTGTGTCCTCCACCATGAAAGAGCAGGGCTCGGGGGTCTCCGGGAACCAAGGCACAAACCCAGCAAAGCTGCAGTCAGCAAAAGCAGAAATAAAAATTAAGTGCTTTACCAGAGAAAAGGATAGAGAAGAGTAGAAATCGGAGAAGAGAGAACATAGATTGTAACTATTACTCCTAACTATAGCTGACGGGGGGTGGTGTCCGAGGGGGTCATGTGACCTCTCCGACCCACGATCCCAACCCCCTGAAGAGGGGAGAAAGCCATACTCACATGTATGGTCAGGAAAACAGTCTGACCCATCTGGGCCAGACAACTTAACCCAAGGAGTTCCGAGGAAAACCCGGGGTAAGTGGAGGAGCAAGGGGGCCCCCCCCAGTCAGGGCGTTCCCTGGCTCAACACAATAATTTACAGTAACCAGGATAGACATGACTTAAATGCGAAATCGTAGTACCCTCTAGCCTGAGCCAGAGAATAGTATCTACAGCTCTAGGCCGGTGGGTAAAGACACATGTCCATACGTTGTGTGTGCGACATTTAAAACCCAATTATAGGGTAAACGCTAAAATATAAAGACCCTTAATAGTTTGGAAGCATAGAAGAAAATCTAAGCCTAAAACATTTCCAAGACTATTCGAGCATTTCAGAACCTGAGTGAGATACTAAGTAATCAAAACGTTTGAGCATTAACACGAGTCCATATAAGAACTTTTCCTTTAATTTAGGGCAGGCAGGCGTCCAGTAAAGTAAGAAGAAGTCTCCAGGTACCCAGGAGGGGAATTAAGGTGGTCTCTTCGCGTGGGCTCCTGCCGGGTCAGCAGTATCCATTGGGACTTCTTGAGAGATACGTTTCAGACTTAAAATAATTTTTCCCCCTCCGGAAGACTGGAGAATGACAATGTTTTCCCTTTGTGTATAAATTTGACACCAAACGGAAAAACCCACCAGTACTTGAGATGTTTTTGTTGGAGAACTTGTAGTAGCGGTTTGAGGGCTCTTCTCTTTTGAATAGTGGTAGGGGACAAGTCCGCAAATATCTGGATTTGGTGCCCATGTACAAGATATTGGGGTTGGATCGGGACGCCCTCATGAGCTCTTCTTTGACGGTGTAAAAGTGTGGTTTAACTATTATGTCCCTGGGAGAACCGTCCTTCCTAGGGGGGCCCAGGGCTCTATGGGCTTTGTCCAGCTCCGGGCTATGTTTAGGTAAAACAATAATAGTGCAGCGCTATCTATAGGTAGTACAACCGAGTATACTGCATAATCTCCTGGCTTACAATAGACAGGTCAGCATTTGTGAATAGAATGGAATTATAAAAAGCTTGCAGCACAATGGAGGATTTGAGCAGGGTTGGTAAACTCAGTTCGGGCCAATAGGCCAACAGGTCGTCGTGACCAAACACATCAGGGAAAACCAGCCCCACTACTTGATAAACCATATAGTTAAACACAATAACCTGTGACACCCCGACCAAAAGGGACTACACAAACCAGTGCTGCTGGACAACCGGATAACCGGGCTTGACTCAAATGGTTGGGACGAGTTTAGGAGGTAACACGACGTTCGAAAAATATTAAGGTAAGATAAGTGTTTACGACTGGACAGATAACATTCGGTCCTCTAATACGTCATATGAGCCAACATGATGGATATCTATCGCGACGTGATAATAACAAAATGGATTTGTATCGGGCCTCGACCTGTTTCGGGTATCTCGGGACCCGGGGGGATCCTTCCTGCCAAGAGGGTCCCTGTATTATCAATTTGGTGTGAAAAT
>BLSH010191991.1:364844-382696 GCA_018402905.1 Glandirana rugosa
TACATTCAACAAAAGGCCGAGGGTGCTTAAGAGGAGTCCTGGTATGGGGAAGGTGAAGTGTTCTTTGACTTACGGGGGGCGAGAGGAGGACGTCAGTTCCTACCTAAGGTGGAGTATGAGGATGAGAGGCAGATAGTACTGACCAAGTCCACCCCTGCTGAAGGCAGGACCTTTGTCCAGAGACCGATGACCGAACTCCTCCACATGCACCTTATGGCCCACTTAGAACTCGCACGGGTTTGGTTGGCAACCACCCATTTAAGACTGTCCTGCCCCTCAAAGAAACTGGGACCAAAGTTCTTAGGGCCTTTTCCGGTGAAGAAAAGAATTAATAAAGGGGCCTACGAACTTGATCTGCCTCCCACGCTCAAGATTCACCCGGTATTCCACGTACACCTCCTCAAGCCAGTAGCCAGAGACCTGTTTCCAGGACGGAAGTCGTCCCCACCTGAACCAGTCATGATAGACGGAGAGTAGGAGTATGAGGTGGAATCCATCCTTGACTGCAGGAGGAGAGCGGGGGGCATTCAGTTTCTTGTGAAGTGGAAGGGGTATGGTCCTGAGGAGAATTCGTGGGAGCCGGAAAACAACTTACATGCCCAGGAGTTGGTCAAGTCCTTTTGGAGAAGCAATCCGACCAAGAGAGCCCAGATGGGCATCCAGAGGCTGCCCCTTGGGGGGGCAATGTCAGGAAGACGCAGCTGTTTCCACGGTTTCCGCGGTGGTGCGCGCGCCTGTGCGCGTTCGTGCGCATTCACGCGCGTCCGTGCGCGCGCACGCGCCGGAAACAGGCGCCAATCAGCCCTATTTAAACCTGCAGGGCTCAGAGCCCGGTGCTGTCCGTTCTACAGCGTTTCCCGCATCTGTGCCCCCGGCAAGCTATTTCTGAGTGACTTCCTGTTCCTGTGACCCCGGCTATCCCTTTTGGACTTGTTGCTATCTGCCTGCACCTGACCCCGGCTTGCCTATGACCCTCCGCTTGTCTGATCCCTTGTACCGTCTCTGCCAGCACGTTGCCGACCCTGCCTGTACCCGACCATCCGTTTGCCTGATCCCGCTGTACCGCACCGCCCGCTAGTTGCCGACCCGGACTGAAACACTACTCTCCTGTTTGCACGGGCTCCAGTGGACTTCCGTCTACCAGCTAAGGACTGTCCAGCCCTCGTGCCCCCCTGTGCTCCTGAGCTCCCTGTTCCCACTATCAGGGGTTCTCGAACCAGGGCCGCAAGAGAGGTTGCCCCCGCATAAGCCAGACTCTACCACCAGGTACGTGACAGCATGGCACATGTGTCAACTTTCCCTGTTTAAGGGCGGACAGGAGGTTTGTGCCATTATCACACACCACCCTCCCTGGCTCCAGCTGGCATGGCATGAACCACCTCTGGACCTACCCCTGCAGAGCTGCAAGAATCTCTGCTCCGTTGTGGTTCCTGTCCCCTAGACACACCAGCTGAAGCACTGCATGGCACCTTCTAGCCTGACTCATTGAATAGCCCATTGAAGGCTTAGTGGGTAATTGTGGTTCATAGGACAATTCAGCAGAGGAGGGCATGGAGGAAAAGGAGGAGGGGGTAGAGCTGACAAATCTTGCATCATCATCACTAGCTGTATGGAGATGTGGGGGCGCAACAAGCTGCAGCACTGAGCCCTGTCCTGCATCCTTCTGAGTAGCAATCAGAGTTATCCAGTGTGCTGTGGATATAGTGTCCCTGACCATGCTTGCTGGACCACATGTCAGCAGTAATGTGGACCTTGTGGCTGACTGCCTTGCCCAATGATGCCATAACATTGCCTTTCATGTGATGGTACAGAGCTGGAATGGCCTTACGTGAAAAGAAATAACGACTGGGAACCTGCCGTTGGGGTAGGGCATATTCTGCAAATTCATGGAAGGGGACAAAATTATTTTGTTGATACTCTGTTGTACTTGTAAAGGATTCCTGCATACTTGCCTTCATGCCTTAATTTCAGCTTCAATGGGCTTTAAATTACTCTCTAAAATGTCATGGTGTTCTAGCCAGTAACAAGGTATGCACTGAAAATGAGGCTGAAAAAAACTGATAAAAACATATGCCACAAACCAAACATGAAAGTGCATTAACTGCTAAGACAAATGAGGTTGTTGAAAGGTTTACCATGTGCTCCACCAGATCCAGAGTGACTTCTCTTCTGCTGAGCTCTCCAACGTCATCGCTCACTTTTGCGAGGGCCCTGAGAAGTGTTCACAAGAAAAGAAGCACTGCCTGCTGGATATGACGACACCTGTGGTAAATTACTGCACATCTGCAGTAAATTACTGTGCTGTTTCAAGCGGGAAATATCACAAAACATGGCCAAATGCTGCCTGCGGTATTTTAGTAGCATTTTTGGCGAGTGGCAAAAAACTTTAAAAAAAACCACTAAGTGATATTTTACCGCATTTCTTAAAGTGCTCGATACTGCTTTGTGAATGGAGCCCATTGTGAGTTTTATTGCTTCTATGCATGTTTTTAATTACTAAATGGTGTTACACTATGAAAGTTCTATTGGATTTTATGCCTATGCCGGCATCCATGCGAGAATAAAAGAAGAGGAGTTATGGTGATTGGAAGACTGGTCTGGCTGATGAGTAGAGATGGGCTTAACGACATAGCAAAAATTCGGAGCCGAATAATGAGCCCCATTGAAATCTATGGGACCCAAACTGGAAAAATCCAAAGTGCCCATTTTGAGGGCTTACATGCAAGTTATTGAGCATGCAAAGGGTATGAGGGTCCAAGTACTGCCCTGGCGGACATGTATCAATGAAAAAAAGGTTTGTAAAAAACATAATTTTGTAAATGAACAGTGATTTACTGATGCTAAAAGTGA
The DNA here is from genome assembly GCA_018402905.1 of Glandirana rugosa. NCBI lineage: Eukaryota > Metazoa > Chordata > Amphibia > Anura > Ranidae > Glandirana > Glandirana rugosa. Next base: position 367,695 of record BLSH010191991.1, read on the forward strand.
AATAATAAAAATGAAAAATTCCTTTACACATAGTGCCTGGGGATCCCCTTAGTCTGTGTGTAAAGTGGTGCATCTGTACTGTGTATAAAATCTGCGCCAGCAAAAATGAAATTTATAAAGGCCAAAAAATGACATTTTCCCTGCAAGCTCTTTTTATTTTATAAACAACGGCTTGGAGAACAAGTCTGTATGATAAGGCCACAATTTAGTGCACTCAGAACAAGATTAGAGATTTTTTTGGGATAAATTTTGGACTTTGGATAGAAGTAACAGGTGCGGAAAAATTGGGCTTTGTGTGTTGGTGGTGCCTTCACACCATAACCCTATAGAGCAGTGGTCTCCAAACTGCAGCCCTGGGGCAGAATGCAGCCTTTTGCCTACCTTTATCTGGCTTTTGGGACACTACTCCTCCCACTGATACAAGACACTATTCTGCCAACTGACACCAGCAATAAAGCACAATATCTCCCACTGACACCAATGATGGGGCACTATTCCTCCCAATGATACCAATGATTGGGCATTATTCCTACCAATGATACCAATGATTGGGCAATATTCCTCCCAATGATTGGGCACTATTCGTCCCAATGATACCAATGATTGGGCACTATTCCTCGCAATGACTGGGCAATATTCCTCCCAATGATAGCAATGATAGGGTACTGCTTCTCCCCCTAATACCAAATGTGGCAATGTTTACTCCCACTGATGCCAAGAAAATGTCCACTACCAATGGTCACAGTCCGGCCCCCCTAAATTCTGAAGGACAATAAACTGGCCCTTTGTTTAGAAAGTTTGGTGACCCCTGCTATAGAAGTACTCTTGAAAGCAAGAATTGACCTTGCTGTCATAAATCTAAATGAAACATCCTGATGGGCTTGATGGGCTTTACTCCTGGAAAAGCAACATATTCGGAAGACTACATTGGCAACAGCAGGTCTATTTTTTTTCTACCACCACATCATAATCCCACCCTCCCTTCACGTCCACAAGATGCCCATTCCTCTCCAGGAGTAGAATGATGAGTGCGAGTCCACTTTATAGTAATAGTTCATAGCCACATCACTGAAAATGCAGCACCTCCTGGGCTTCAGTTGCACTATTAGCCTGCAACTGTTGTGATACACTAACAACTAGAGTTGAGTGAATACCTGGATGTTCGGGTTCGGCTGAATTTCGCGAAAAAATTTGGGTTCGGCACCAAACTTGACCCGAACTTAACGCCGAACCCCATTGAAGTCAATGGTGACACAAACTTTTGGGCACAAAAATGGCTGTAAAAAAGTCCTGGAAAGGGCTAGAGGGCTGCAAAAGGAAGCAGAATGTGGGTAAGAGTAGGACAAGTGCCCTGCAAATGCGGATAGGGAAATAACTTAAAATCACATAAAAAAAAATAAAAAATGGAGGAGGAGGTGGATGGAGGTGGATGTGGAGTAGGAGGTTGAGGAGGCGGTGACCGTGGCGGTGTAGGTGGAAGTGGCAGTGGAGGAGGAGGTAGCCAACACTGTTTTTTGTTTGTTTGTTTTTTTTGTAATTGGGGTGGCCCCCAAAATATTGAGACATATTAAAAAATATATACATATACCAATGGCTGTGTGAGGCCGGTCTAAATGTCTATTCTGCACAAGGTACAGACAAGTCTTGTGGGATCCATGCCAAGTTCATTTTAATAAACGTTAGCTTGTCCACGTTGGCTGTGGACAGGCGGCTGCGCTTGTCTGTGATAACGCCCCCTGCCGTGCTAAACACATGTTCAGACAATACACTGGCTGCAGGGCAGGCCAGCACCTCCAAGGCATAAAGGGCAAGCTCAGGCCATGTGGCCAATTTGGAGACCCAGAAGTTGAATGGGGCAGACCCATCAGTCAGTACGTGTCAGTCTGTCAGTACGTGTAGGCGTGTGCACATATACTGTTCCACCATGTTGCTGAAATGCTGCCTCCTGCAAAGATGTTGCCTTTCTGCTGGTGGTGCTGTTTGTTGTGGCGTGCTGCTGACAAAGCTTTTCCAAATTTTGACCATGCTAACCCTGCCTTCTGAGGTGCTGGCGGTGCCACAGCTGCGTTGGCGACCTCTTCCTCCTCCTCTGCCTTCGCCTTGTGCTTCCACTGAGCCCCCGGTGTCATTTGGGAATGCCCTCAGCAGCACATCTACCAGCGTGTGCTTGTAGTCGTGCATCTTCCGATCATGCTCCAGTGAGGTTATTAAGGACGGCACGTTGTTCTTGTAACGGGGATCCAGCAGGGTTGCCACCCAGTAAACAGCACAAGTTACAATGTGGGCAACTCGGCTGTCGATGAGCAGGCACTGCAGCATGTAGTCGCTCATGTGTGCCAGACTGCCCACAGGCAAAGACAAGCTGTCCTCTGTGGGAGGTGTATCATCTGTGTCCTCCGTATCCCCCCAGCCAGGCTCCAGTCATGCCCATGAGCTGCGTTGGATGCCACCCTGCTGTGAACACAGTTCCTCCTCCTCCTCCTCCTCATCATCATCCTCGTCCTCCTTATCCTCCAGAACTGTGCCCTGGCTTGAATATTTTTTACATGGCCTATGCTGGTGCAGGAACCCACCCTCCGAGCCACTTGTGAATGACTGGCCTGATAACTGTGGAAATGACCCCTCTTCCTCCTCATCCTGTGCCACATCCTCTTCTATCATCGCCCGAAGTGTTTTTTTCAAGGAGATATAGAAGTGGGATAGTAACGCTGAGAACAGCGTCATCGGCACTGGCCATGTTGGTGGAGTACTCGAAACACTGCAATATGGTACACAGATCTCGCATGGAGGCCCACTCGTTGGTGGTGAAGTGGTGCTGTTCCGCAGAGCGACTGACCCGTGCGTGCTGCAGATGAAACTCCACTATTGCCTGCTGCTGCTCACACAGTCTCTCCAGCATGTGAAAGGTGAAGTTCCAACTTTGTTGGCACGTCGCATAGGAGGCGGTGAGCGGGAAGGCCGAAGTTCCGCTGCAGCGCAGACAGGCGAGCAGCAGCAGGGTGAGAACGCCAAAAGCGCGCACAGACAGCCCACACTTTCTGCAGCAGCTCTGACATATCCGGGTAGTTTTTTAAAAATTTCTGTATTACCAAATTCAGAACATGCACCAGGCAAGGGATGTGCGTCAAACCAGCTAGGCCCAGAGCTGCTACGAGATTTCGCCCATTATCGCACACCACCAGGCCGGGCTTGAGTTTCAGTGGCAACAACCACTCATCGGTCTGTTGTTCAATGCCCGTCCACAGCTCCTGCGCAGTGGGGGGTTTAAACCCCAAATATATCAGTTTTAAAACAGCCTGCTGTCATTTCCCCCTGGATGTGCTGAAGTTGGTGGTGAAGGTGTTACGCTGACCGGATGAGGAGGTGGTAGAGGAGGAGGAAGCAGAGTAGGAGGAGGAGGCAACAGGAGGCAAAGAGAAATGCCTGCAATCCTGGGTGGAGGAAGGACATGCGCCAAACTGCTAGCTGCCTCAGGCCCACCCGCCACTGCATTTGCCCAGTGTGCAGCTAGCGAGATATAGCTTCCCTGCCCATGCTTACTGGTCCACGTATCAGTGGTTATGTGGACCTTGCCATAGATGGCATTGCGTAGTGCACACTTGATCTCGTCCCCGACTTGTTTGTGCAGGGAAGGGATGGCTCGCCTGGAAAAGTAGTGGCGGCTGGGAACCAAGTACTGTGGGACAGCCACCGCCATAAGGTTTTGAAAACTGTCCGTGTTCACCAGACGGAATGACAGCATTTCAAAGGCAAGGAATTTTGAAATGCTGGCATTCAGGGCCAGGGATCGCAGGTGGGTAGAGGGGGTACTCCCTCTTTCTCTACAGTGTTTGGGAGATGGATAGCTGTAAGCTTCCATGGAAACATGGTGTGGAAATGCTTGGGGACGGTGGCGTCGCTGTCACATCGTCTGTTTGCTGGGTGGCAGGTGCCACTGGCACTATAGAGGTGGAGGAAGAGGCCAAGGCAGCAGCAGAAAAGGAAGCAGGAGGAGCCCAAGACCCTGGTTGGATTTTTAGGTACTTATTCCACTGCAGCTTGTGTTTTGCTTCAGGCTCTCATTGCACAGCGTGCAAACCACTTGTGTCTTGTTGTCAGCACATTGTCTGAAGAACTGCCACACCGGGGAACGCCTTTGAGCTGCCTTTGGTGTGCTAGGTCCCTGGGTTTGCAACCTGCTTCCTCTTTTGCTGTGCTGGTGCCTCTGTGCGACCACCACCTCTGCCTCCAAACTGCACACCTTACTCGCATGACCTTCATTCCATGTGGGGTCTAGGACCTCATCATCCTCCACATCATCTTCCACCCACTCTTCACCACTGCCCTCCTTGTCAGTCTGCACACTGTACAAAGCCGCAGCAGTTGGCACCTGCGTTTCGTCATCATCATCAGAGACATGCTGCAGCGTTGTTTCCATGTCCTCATCCTGCAACAGAAGTGGTAGGACAGCGGTGCATTCAATGTCTTCCACTTATGTGGCAGGGCTATGTGGATGGCCCACGGAATGCACACCAGCAGAGTAATCAAAAAGCATAAGAGACTGCCGCATGATTGGGGCTCAGACTGGTTGGCTGATTTACAAGGGGCTGAAGTGAAAGACAGATGGCCATGGGGTTCAGGTGCAAACCCTGAGCTTTCAGCAAGGGATCAGGTAGGAGACAATGTGAAGGAACTGGAAGCATTGTCAGCCATCCAATCTACTATCGACTGTACTTATTCTGGCCTCACCATTCTTTGAGTGGTTTTCAGGCCTACCATATAACATTGAAGGTTTTGTCGGCTACTGGCACCTGTGGAAGTTGTTTCACTTGTGCATGTAGCTGGCACAGATGGCTCTCCTTGCAAAAGGAGCTTCACCAACACCACCAACACCAGCAGCACCAAAAGCACCATGACAACGACCACGTCCCTTATTTGACGCTCTCCTCATTCTGGACGCAAACGTACTATTTAGCACAAATTTAGATTATTTTTTAAACCATCCATGTAGACACACTTTTTTGTGCAAGAAATGCACAGCAAGGTGCAAATGTACTATGTAGCACTATTTATTAATATAATAAAAAAAATTTAGATTTTAGAACACTAATCTATCCCTCACAGCAGCAGCAGGAACCTCTCCCTGTATCAGTATGAGATGATTTTAGAGCACTAATCTGTCCCTCACAGCAGCAGCAGGAGCCTCTACCTATACAAGTATGAGATGATTTTAGAACACTAATCTGTCCTCACACCAGCAGCAGGTAACTCTCCATATAGCAGTATGAGATTATTTTAGAACAGTAATCTATCCCTAACAGCAGCAACAGGAACCCTTCCCTATAGCATTAAGAGATGTTTTTAGAACGATAATCTATCCCTCACACCAGCATCAGAAAGGAACCTCTCTCTATAACAGTATGATATGATTTTAGAACACTAATCTGTCCCTCACAACAGCAACAGGAACCTCTCCCTATAGCAGTATGAAATGATTTTAGAACACTAATCTGTCCCTCACACCAGCAGCAGGAGCCTCTCCTTATACCAGTATGATGTGATTTTAGAACACTAAACTGCCCCTCACAGCAGCAGCAGGAACCTCTCCCTATAGCAGCATGATATGATTTTAGAACACTAATCTAACCTTAAAAAGCAGCAGCAGGAACCTCTCCTTATAGCAGTATGAGATGATTTTAGAAGAATAATCTGTCCCTCACAGCAGCAGCAGGAACCTCTCCCAATAGCAGTATGAGATGAAAGATTTTAGTATAGTATGACCATATACCTCTTCAAGGACCACGACCACACTCCCTGTCTAATCACAAGATTTTAGTAGAGTATGACGATATCCCTCTCCAAGGACGACGACGACACTCCCCGTCTAATCACAAGATTTTAGTATAGAATGGAGATATCCCTCTCCAAGGACGACGACGACATTCCCTGTCTAAGCACAAGATTTTAGTAGAGTATGACGATATCCCTCTCCAAGGACGACGACGACACTCCCTGTCTAATCACAAGATTTTAGTAGAGTATGACCATATCCCTCTCCAAGGAAGGACCACGACCACACTCCTTATCTAATCGCGAGATTTTCACTAATCTGCCCCTCACAGCAGCAGCAGGAACCTCTCCCTATAGCAGTATGAGATGATTTTAGAATGCTAATCTATCCCTCTTACCAGCACCAGGAAGGAACCTCTCCCTATACCAGTATGATATGATTTTAGAACACTAATCTGTCCCTCACATCAGCAGCAATAACCTCTCCCTATAGCAGTATGAGATGATTTTAGAACACTAATCTGTCCCTCACAGCAGCAGCAGGAACCTCTCCTTATAGCAGTATGAGATGATTTTAGAGTGCTAATCTATCCTTCACACCAGCACCAGGAACCTCTCCCTATAGCAGTATGAGATGATTTTAGAATGCTATTCTATCCCTCACACCAGCACCAGGAACCTCTCACTATAGCAGTATGAGATGATTTTAGAACACTAATCTGTCCCTCACAGCAGCAGCATGAACCTCTCCCTATAACAGCATGAGATGATTTCAGAACACTAATCTGTCCCTCAGAGCAGCAGCAGGAAACCCTCCCTATAGCAGTATGAGATGATTTTAGAACACTACTCTATCCCTCACAGCAGCAGCAGGAACCACTCCCTATAACAGTATGAGATGGTTTTAGAACACTATTCTGTCCCTCGCAGAAGCAGGAACCCCTCCCTATAGCAGTATGAGATGATTTTAGAACACTACTCTATCCCTCACATGAGCACCGAGAAGGAACCTATCCCTATACCAGTATGATATGATTTTAGAACACTAATCTGTCCCTCACAGCAACAGCAGTAACCTCTCCCTATACCAGTATAAGATGATTTTAGAACACTAATCTATCCTTCACACCAGCAGCAGGAACCTCTCCCTATAGCATTACGAGATGATTTTAGAACGCTAATCTATCCCTCACACCAGCAGCAGGAACCTCTCCCTATACCAGTATGAGATGATTTTAGAACACTAATCAGTCCCTCACACCAGCAGCAGGAACCTCTTCTTATAGCAGTATGAGATGATTTTAGAACACTAATCTATCCCTCACACCAGCACCGGGAAGGAACCTCTGCCTCTTCCAGTATGAGATGATTTTAGAACACTAATCTGTCCCTCACACCAGCAGCAGGAACCTCTTCTTATAGCAGTATGAGATGATTTTAGAACACTAATCTATCCCTCACACCAGCACCGGGAAGGAACCTCTGCCTCTTCCAGTATGATATGATTTTAGAACACTAATCTGTCCCTCACACCAGCAGCAGGAACCTCTTCTTATAGCAGTATGAGATGATTTTAGAATGCTAATCTATCCCTCACACCAGCACCAGGAAGGAACCTCTCCCTTTACCAGTATGATATGATTTTAGAACAGTAATCTGTCCCTCACAGCAGCAGCAGGAACCTCTCCCTATAGCAGTATGAGATGATTTTAGAACACTAATCTGTCCCTCACAGCAGCAGCAAGAACATCTCCCTATAGCAGTTTGAGATGATTTTAGAATGCTAATCTATCCCTCACACCAGCACCAGGAACCTCTCACTATAGCAGTATGAGATGATTTTAGAACACTAATCTATCCCTCACAGCAGCAGCAGGAACTTTTCCATATAGCAGTATAAGATGATTTTAGAACCACAAATCTGTCCCTCACAGCAGCAGTAGGAACCTCTCCCTATAGCAGTATGAGAGGATTTTAGAACACTATTCTATCCCTCACACCAGCACCAGGAAGGAACCTCTCCCTTTGCCAGTATGATATGATTTTAGAACACTAATCTGTCCCTCAATGCAGCAGCAGGAACCTCTCCCTGTATCAGTATGAGTTGATTTTAGAACACGAATCTGTCCCTCACACCAGCAGCAGGAACCTCTCCCTATACCAGTATGAGATAATTTTAGAACACTAATCAGTCCCTCACACCAGCAGCAGGAACCTCTCCCTATAGCAGTATGAGATGATTTTAGAACACTAATCTATCCCTCACAGAAGCAGCAGGAAACTCTCCCTATTGTGTTATGAGATGATTTTAGAACGCTAATTTGTCCCTCACAGCAGCAGCAGGAACCTCTCCCTATAGCAGTATGAGATGATTTTTTAGAACACTAATCTGTCCCTCACAGCAGCAGCAGGAACCTCTCCCTATAGCAGTATGAGCTGATTTTAGAACGCCAATCAATCCCTCACACCAGCAGCAGGAACCTCTCCCTATAGCAGTATGAGATGATTTTAGAATGCTAATCTATCCCTCACACCAGCCCCAGGAAGGAACCTCTCCCTATACCAGTATGAGATGATTTTACAACACTAATCTGTTCCTTTACAGCATCAGCGGGAACCTCTCCCTATAGCAGTATGAGATGATTTTAAAACAGTAATTTGTCCCTCACAGCAGCAGCAGGAACCTCCCCCTATAGCTGTATGAGATGATTTTAGAACACTAATCTGTCCCTCCCACCAGCAGCAGCAACCTCTCCCTTTAGCAGTATGAGATGATTTTAGAACACTAATCTGTCCCTCACTCCAGCAGCAGGAACCTCTACCTATAGCAGTATGATATGATTTTAGAATACTAATCTGTCCCTCACACCAGCAGCAGGAACCTCTTCTATAGCAGTATGAGATGATTTTAGAAAACTAATCTATCCCTCACAGGAGCAGCAGGAACCTCTCCATATAGCAGTATGAGATGATTTTAGAACGCTAAGATATCCCTCACACCAGAACCAGGAAGGAACCTCTCCCTATACCAATATGATATGATATTAGAACACTAATCTGTCCCTCACAGCAGCAGCAGGAACCTCTTCTTATAGCAGTATGAGATGATTTTAGAACACTAATCTGTCCCTCACAGCAGCAGCAAGAACCTCTCCCTATAGCAGTTTGAGATGATGTTAGAATGCTAATCTATCCCTCACACCAGCACCAGGAACCTCTCCCTATAGCAGTATGAAATGATTTTAGAACACTAATCTATCCCTCACACCAGCACCAGGAACCTCTCACTATAGCAGTATGAGATGATTCTAGAACACTAATCTATCCCTCACAGCAGCAGCAGGAACTTTTCCATATAGCAGTATAAGATGATTTTAGAACACAAATCTTTCCCTCACAGCAGCAGCAGGAACCTCTCCCTATAGCAGTATGAGGGGATTTTAGAACACTACCCTATCCCTCACACCAGCACCAGGAAGGAACCTCTCCCTTTGCCAGTATGATATGATTTTATAACACTAATCTGTCCCTCACTGCAGCAGCAGGAACCTCTCCCTGTATCAGTATGAGTTGATTTTAGAACATGAATCTGTCCCTCACACCAGCAGCAGGAACCTCTCCCTATACCAGTATGAGATGATTTTAGAACACTAATCAGTCCCTCACACCAGCAGCAGGAACCTCTCCCTATAGCAGTATGAGATGATTTTAGAACACTAATCTATCCCTCACAGAAGCAGCAGGAAACTCTCCCTATTGTGTTATGAGATTATTTTAGAACGCTAATCTGTCCCTCACAGCAGCAGCAGGAACCTCTCCCTAAAGCAGTATGAGCTGATTTTAGAACGCCAATCAATCCCTCACACCAGCAGCAGGAACCTCTCCCGATAGCAGTATGAGATGATTTTATAACGCTAATCTATCCCTCACACCAGCCGCAGGAAGGAACCTCTCCCTATACCAGTATGAGATGATTTTAGAACACTAATCTGTTCCTTTACAGCATCAGCGGGAACCTCTCCCTATAGCAGTATGAGATGATTTTAAAACAGTAATCTGTCCCTCACAGCAGCAGCAGGAACCTCCCCCTATAGCTGCATGAGTTGATTTTAGAACACTAATCTGTCCCTCACAGCAGCAGCAGGAACCTCTCCCAATAGCAGTACGAGATGATTTTAGAACACTAATCTGTCCCTCACTCCAGCAGCAGGAACCTCTACCTATAGCCGTATGATATGATTTTAGAACACTAATCTGTCCTTCACACCAGGAGCAGGAACCTCTTCCTATAGCAGTATGAGATGATTTTAGAACACTAATCTATCCCTCACAGCAGCAGCAGGAACCTCTCCATATAGAAGTATGAGATGATTTTAGAACGCTAATCTATGCCTCACACCAGAACCAGGAAGGAACCTCTCCCTATACCAACATGATATGATATTAGAACTCTAATCTGTCCCTCACAGCAGCAGCAGGAACCTCTTCCTATAGCAGTATGAGATGATTTTAGAACACTAATCTATCCCTCACACCAGCACCAGAAACCTCTCCCTATAGCAGTATGAGATGATATTAGAACACTAATCTATCCCTCACAGCAGCAGCAGGAACCTCTCCTTATAGCAGTATTAGATGATTTTAGAACACTAATCTATCCCTCACAGCAGCAGCAGGAACCTCTCCCTATAGCAGTATGAGATGATTTTAGAATACTAATCTATCCCTCACACCAGCAGCAGGAACCTCTCCCTATAGCAGTATGAGATTATTTTAGAACACTAATCTATCCCTCACAGCAGCAGCAGGAACCTCTCCCTATAGCAGTATGAGATGATTTTAGAACGCTAATCTATCCCTCACACCAGCGTCAGGAACCTCTCCCTATAGCAGTATGAGATGATTTTAGAATGCTAATCTATCCCTCACAGCAGCACCAGGAACCTCTCCCTATACTAAGTATGAGATGATTTTAGAACGCTAATCTAGTCTGAGAGCATGGACATGCAGCGCTACGTGACTCCAGCTCATATCGAGGCTGGGTCACATGATGCAATGGCCAATCACAGCCAATGCCTTAGTAGGCATGGCTGTGATGGCTTCTAAGGGCAAATGATTGAAACGCTTGTTGATTGGCTGCCCTGCAGCTATTCAAAAGGTGCGAAAAATACCCAAACCCCGAACCCGAAACCTGAATTTTTCTCAAATGTCCGGGTTCGGGACACGGACACTCCAAAGTCCGGTACGAACCCAAACTTTACAGTTTGGGTTCGCTCAACTCTAGTAACAACATATAGTGAGAGGTTTTCTTCTCTTTACCCCCTTTCCTTGCAGATATGCATTGTGTATTACCTACTCTTCCCCTTCTCTTATGTTATATTTCTGATTTGGCAATTTTATAATTATACTATACAATTGACACTTCTTTGTATTGTACATGATATATACCTTCAATAAAACATGTTAAAAAAAAAAAAAAACATTTTACCACTTAAGGACCGAGCCTCTTTTTGAGATTCAGTGTTTACAAGTTAAAATCATTTTTTTCGCTATAAAATTACTTAGAACCCCGAAACATTATATATTTTTTTCTAACACCCTAGCGAATAAAATGGCGGTCATTGCAATACTTTATGGCACACTGTATTTGCACAGCGGTCTTACAAGTGCCTTTTTTTTTAAAGAAAATTCACTTTTTTGAGTTAAAAAATAAGACAATAGTAAAGTAAGCCCATTTTTTTTCCATATTGTCAAAGATAATGTTACGCCGAGTAAATTGATACCCAACATGCCATGCTTCAAAATTGCGCCCGCTCGTGGATTGGCGACAAACTTTGGCACTTAAAAATTTCCATCTTTGCCGTTTAAATATTTCTACAGGTTACCAGTTTTGAGTTACAGAGGAGGTCTAGTGCTAAAATGATTACGCTCGCTCTAATGATCTCGGAAATACCTCACATGTGTGGTTTGAACACTGTTTTCATTTGCGGGCGGGACTTCCGTATGCTTTCGCTTCTGCGCGCGAGCTCCGTGGGACAGGGCACCTTAAATTTTTTTTATTATTATTTATTGTACTTTTTATTTTTTATTTTTACACTGTCCTTTTAAAAAAAATGTCTCATGATCCAGTAACCCAGTCGATCGTCAACTGGAAAGGTCTCCATGTCATTTTTCACAACTAGATAACCTCCTACCATATCATGCAGATGCTGCCAGTGGTATGTAAAAGCTGACAGCCCTGGGCGCTGAGGACTAAAAAAATTTTGCAATGAATCACTGAGGTGGCCCCCTTCTCCACCACTCCTCCCTTGACCTCAAAACTAGCATTTCAATGAGACTGTAACCTAGCAGAGTCTGGAAAGGTATTACATAAATGCCTCTTTAAGGTGCCCTCAAGATATTTCATCCTCTGCTTTCTCTGTGAGGACGCGATTAATTCTGAGACTGTCCCCTTGTAACGGTGGCCAAAGAGGGTTGCCAACCAATAGTGATCCTTCTCCTTGATGCCACAAATTCAAGGATCATTTCGCAGCCTTTAAAGAATGAAGGAGCCCATGCACTGCAAGTTTGCGGAGGAATGAGATTCCTCGGGATCACTGAGGATTACAGTATCCTCCTCTTGTATGTTCTCTGGCGTTGCAAGAATGGTGTCTGCATAAAATGGGCCTTGAGAGGAAAGGATGTTTTCCTCTTCCTCTCACTGCTCTGTCATGAGTGCCCTGTCCATAATGCCAAGCAGAGTCTGCTCCAGCAGGAACAAAACATTGTGTCACTGATGCATGCATTGTCATGGCTCACAATCCTTGTCGCCTCCTCAAATAGTGACAGTACAGTGCATGCATCCTTTATCAGAAGCCATTGGCATGGGGAAACAAAGCCAGGCTGGCCTGAGCCTGTCGTTGTGCCATACTCACAAAGGTACTCATTTACGGCCCTCTGCTGCCTGTGCAGCAAAGTTAAGTTCTACCTGGTAAGCATGTCACAAATCAGGCAATTTATGGGCAGGTGGAATTCCTGCTAAATTTCAGCCAACCAAGCACTGGCTGTGTATGGCCACCTGAAATGGCTACAGACTGTTCTGGCCTGGTTTAGCAGATCTTCCAACCCTGGGTACTTGTTTAAGGAATGCTACAACCACCAAATTGAGGACATGTGCCAGGCATGGCACATATGTTTACTCTCCCTGTCTAAAGGCAAACTGGAGGTTAGTGCCATTATCACAACCAACCATTCCTGGCTCCAGCTGCCATGGCATGAACCACCACTGGGCTTGCCCCTGCAGAGCTGTAAGAAACTCTGCTTCAGTGTTGCTCCTGTCCCCTAGACAAACCAGCTGAAGAACCGCATGGCATCTTTTAGCCTGAATGGCCCCTTGAATGCTTAGGGGGTACTGGTGGTTCATAGGACAATTCAGCAGAGGAGGGCATGGAGGAGGAGGGGGTGGAGCTGACAAATCTGGCATCATCACCACCCATTTTATGGAGATACTGTGGCAAGATAAGATGCAGCACTGAGTCCTGTCCTACATCCTTCTGAATTGCAAGCAGAGTTACCCAGTGTGCTGTGAATGAAATATAGCGTCCTTGATCATGCTTGCTGGACCACGTGTCAGCAGTAACATGGACCTTGTGGCTGAGTGCCTTGCCCAACGATGCCACAACATTGGCTTCCATGGGATGGTACAGAGTTGGAATGGCCTTACGTGCAAAGAAATAGTGACTGAGAAACTGCCATTGGGGTACAGCACATTCTGCAAAATTATGGAAGGGGGCAGAATCTACCGGGTTTGTGACTGTATTTTTTTTTGCTGCAACAGCTGGGGAAGAGATATTTGCCTGCCATAGTCTACAGCTGGTGGTGTGCTGCTTGCAGACGTGCTGGAAGAACCTGTGACACCCTTTGCTATACCACCGTCCCTGTCAGTGGAGGCTGCTGAGAGGTCATGAGATATAGTGGAGGAAGACCTAAAAAAGTGAGGAGTGAGGAGGAGCAGGTGCTCTTGCCAACAGGCTGAGTAGTGGGAGGTTAAATGCCTTGTCAAGCATGTGGTACCTAAATGGCTGGTGTTTTTGCCATGCTTGACCTGCTTGAATGTTTGCAAATTGCAGCAGTGCTAAAAAGATCCAGACAACTTAGTTGTGGGAAGTGGGCCAGGAGATAACACCTCCACAATGTGATGGAATGTGGTGGCTGCTCTCAAATAACTCAGCTGACTCCTCCATACAAGGAGGCACAATAAGCCACTCTGGCAGCTGCAGTGGACTGTGCACTAGTCTCTGCATGGGTGACAGAGAATGGTTTAGTAAGCCAGTGCACCACTTCCTCTGCATGCTGTGGCTGGATAGCATGGGCAACATCACTAAACAGAGGAAACGGTGCCCTGCCTGAGGACAGACCACATCCACATTTGCCTGTGGACACACTGCAAGCCCCCTCAAAGTGCCATGGGAATGTCTGCCTCTCCTCATTGGCCTCCCAGACATGATGGTGGGCCTTATTATTGAAATGTAATAGAGAAGGGGATAGACATTTATTCTTGGATGCATTTTAATCAATGGAAAGTGGTCCTTGATGCACTTTAACTTGAGTACTAACTACAAAGACACACTCCAATGACACACTACATTATACTGCAGTAAAAGTGCACTGATGAACTTCAATATACTACAGTAAAACAGATCTGACGCAATTCAATTTACTGCAGTAAAAGTACTCTAGCACATTTCAATATACTGCTGTAAAAATGCACTAAGGCATTTCAATATACTGCGTAAAAGTGCACTAAGGCACTTCAATATACTGCAGTAAAAGTGTACCAATGCAGTTCAATATACTGCAGTAAATGTATACTAACGCACATTATTATACTGCAGTAAACATGCACTAATGCAGCTCAATGTACTGCAGTAAACATGGAAAATGACGTCATATAACTCCACGCAATCAGGTACAAATGACGTCATGTAACTCGACGTAATCACGTACAAATGACGTCATATTATTACACGCAATCATATGTAAATGACGTCATATAACTTGACGTAACCATGTGAAAATGACGTCATATAACTTCACGGAATCACGTGAAAATGCGTCATATAACTTTACGGAATCACGTAAAAATGTCGTCATATAACTTTACACGATCTCATGAAAATGACGTCATTTAACTTAACGCAGTCTAGACAAAATGACATCATATAACTTCAAGTAGTCACGTGAAAATGACGTCA
>BLSH010191991.1:423848-438288 GCA_018402905.1 Glandirana rugosa
CCTTCGAAAGTCGATTACACAACAACCACGACAGACCACGCATGTTCAAAAACATCTTCCGACAGTACTAAAACAACTAAAGGAGCCCCTATCACCACTACCAAGGGACCCACAAAGACTCCCTCCACTGTACACACCCACTCATCCCCGGAACGCGATCAGACCGGTCCTCAAAGGGACTAAATAAAGGCTTAAATTTTTTGACACGAAGTCACATACTGGCAATTTTTAAATTCGGAAATAAATCAGGGAAACTCCTGGCCAGACTAGCGCGAGGCCCCTACTCACCCACACATGTCACCTCCCTCAGAAACACCCAGGGAACCATCACCACTATCCCCGAGGAAATCAACAAAATCATGACAGCCTTCTACAAAAACTTGTACGCACCAGACAGCACCAACAACACATTAGCTGAAAGCTTCCTTGATAGCCTAACCCTCCCACAAATCTCCCAAGAAGATCTAGAGATACTAAACGCCCCCATTACTAGACTGGAAGTCTCCTCGGCCATACAACACTTACCACCTAACAAGGCCCCAGGACCAGACGGGTTCTGAGGAGAACTCCTCAAGATCCTACACACATCAATAGAACCCACCCTAGTACAAGTCTACAATGAAATTTGGAAGGGAGGCCCCTACTTACCGTCGGGCAACCAAGCAACCATAAAATGAATACACAAAAAAGGAAAGGACCCCCTGGAACCGGGCTCTTATCGACCCATTTCACTCCTAAATCTAGACATAAAAGTTCTTTCCAAAATAATAGCCACCAGATTAGCAGATATTCTACCACTTCTAATACATCCAGTACAATCCGGCTTTGTCAAGGGAAGAACAGCCTCACTTAACATCAGAAAAGTACTAGCAGCTTTGGACCATGCCCACAACCATAAAGAGGGTAACTATGCCATCATCACCCTGGACGCGGAGAAAGCTTTTGACAACGTCAATTTTGACTGGCTCTTTCTTGTGCTAAGACGGATGAACTTCTATGGCCAGTTTGTACAGCTCATCCGTTCTATGTACTCCTCTCCCGCGGCCAGGCTGGTGGTGGCAGGCGTCCTATCGGAGGAATTTAGACTCTTCAAGGGTACGAGGCAGGGATGCCCCCTGTCCCCACTTCTCTTCAACTTAGCGATTGAACCCCTCTTCAGATACTTGTCCACTATAGCGCCCCTCAACGGAATACAAATAGGACACCAGGAATTACGTTCAGCGTTCTTTGCCGATGACGTCCTCATATTTACCGCGAACCCCTCAAAAGACATGCCCCTCATTATCCAAATATTTAATGATTTTAAACAATGTGCAGGTTTGCGAATTAACTATGGCAAGAGCGAAATAATTCCTATAGGCCGCTCCCCACATCGACACTGGCTAGCCCACTCTCCCTTCATTATAGCCAAATCACACATCACATATCTGGGAGTAAAAATTGGACACCTGCCATCATCTTTGTACACTCTGAATTTCCCACCATTGTTGCAAAAAATTAATCTAGAACTAGAACATTGGATGGATCTGCCGCTCTCGCTCCTGGGGAGGTGCCATCTATTTAAAATGGTCAGCTTTGCCCGCCTTCTATACCCCCTACAGACGATCCCCCTCCTGCTCAAACACAAGGATATTCAGATCCTGAACAAAAACATCTCTAAGTTCATCTGGCACCACAGGCGACCAAGAATTGCACTACCTAAACTATACCTCCCCAGACGCGAAGGCGGCGTCTGCCTACCTAACATCAGATTGTACAACCTAGCATGCCTTTTAAGAGTTGGAATGGACTGGACCAGAAATGCTTCTAGATATGCAAACACCGCCCTGGAATCAGACATGACATCCCCATACCAACTAAAGGCCCTCCTCTTATCGCCTTGGACAGCACTACCTCCCTCCATCAAATACAACCTTCTACTACGAGATACAATCATAGCCTGGAGAGAAGCGCGAAAGATCCTCAAAATCCCACTAAATATATCCAAACATCTGCCAATCCAGGGGAACCCCAACTTTCCACCGGGCATGCAACACCAAGCCTTCTCAATATGGAACCAGCAAGGACTAACTCTCTTCTCATCGCTCTGTAATACCACCACTGGGGACCTCCTCCCGTTTAAGGACATAGCCCAAAAGCACTCGCTACCACAGTCCCATCTCTTCCACTTTTGGCAATGCGCCAACTTTTTTCGCTCCACAGGCAGAGACAAATTGAAGAGATTCCAACCCTCTACCATAGACGCTATGATAGACTCAAAGTCATACTCAATCTCAGCGGTGTATAAAATCCTACTCACCGAAAAAGCAATGCCTCTAAATGCCACCTCCGCCAAAAACTGGGAAAAGGACTTTGCAACCCCTGACCTCATGGATAAACTTCTCTCAGGATACAACAAAACTATAAAACTTTCCCCCAACGAACAATGGAGAGAAACACAACTAAAGATCTTACACCGCGCCTACAGACCTTTCTATACACAAAACCTATCCTCAAGGTCATGCCCTCTCTGCAGCCTCCCAAAACCCATGCTTTCTCATAGTTTCTGGTCATGCCCCTATATCACAGCTTTCTGGGACAAGATCATCTCCTTCATCCACACTGTCACGCGTCTCTTAATACCGAAAGACCCCCTACAAATGATTTTCTGTTGCTGGAACACACAGCCGGAGGTGAAGTCGTCTGAACTAAGCCTCTTCCACAAAGACTGGATCCTAACTTGTCTCTACACAGCCAGGAAAGCAATATTACAAAACTGGACCTCGTCATTACCTCCGACTGTTGCAAAAGTGAAGCAAGAACTGATATCACAACTAAACAACGAAAGAATCCTCACGGACTTCAACCATCCCAGGGCGACCCACTATTTTCACAAAAGATGGAGCTCCTTCATAACGTTCACCCAACCCCAAGGAACAGCAAGCTCCTCATACGACATATTTTCTTACCACAGAAGCACCACGGATCGAGGGCTTGGACTTCCTTTTAGCCCACATACGCGAAGAGATGCACCCCACCCCCCCTCCCACCCCCCCTTCACCCCCCCTCCCTTTTGTTCTCACTCTTAGCAGGTGATCCATCCAATACATAGTTGCTACTGTTATAATTGTTATTGTTACGGATACCAGAGATTATCTGATCTCCCCTTTCAACTACGTTATCATTACTAACTGAGATATCCTTTTATTCTCCATTGATGTTAATTGGAGTTATTCTCTTACTGTACACCAATGTTTAATGTCGATACAATCTCCTGTACTATCTATCAAATGCCTAATAAAATCTGATTAAAAAAAAAAAAAAAAAAAGATGACAATCCTTCCCCGTTTGCTCTATTAGATGCACAGTTACCCCCCTCATTTTTCGCAAAAATCAAAAACATTTGCAGAAATTTTCTATGGAAAAACAAGACCCCACGTATTGGTTGGGAAAAGCTGGTTCTGCCTAAAACGTAAGGAGGTATTAGTTTACCTAACTTCTACCGGTACTACATAGCCACTCACGTAGCTCGGTTGTAAACTGGAACGTCCACTATTACCATAAGAAGTGGGTGCAAGAACTGAGACTGAAGGATGTTCCGTGGATCCCTAAAAAACACATACCAACAAAGCTGTACTCTAGAGTTGAGCGGACACCTGTATGTTCGGATTCGTTGGGTTCGGCCGAACTTCGCAGAAAAGTTTGGGTTCGTTACCCAACTTGACCCCGGACCCCGAACGCCATTGAAGTCAATGGTGACCCGAACTTTTGGGCACAAAAATGGCTGTAAAAAAGTCCTGGAAAGGGCAAGAGGGCTGCAAAAGAAAGCAAAATGTGGGGCAAGAGTAGGACAAGTGCCCTGCAAACAAATGTGGATAGGGAAATAACTTAAAATCACATAAAGAAAATATAAATGGGAGGAGGAAGTGGATGTGGAGTAGGAGCCTAGAGGTTGACTAGGCCTTGACCATGGCGGTGTAGGTGGAAGTGGCGGTGGAGGAGCTAGCCAACACTGTTTTTTGTTTGTTTGGGTTTTATTCTAATTGGGCTAGGCCCCAAAATATTGAGACGTATTAAAAAAAAACAAGTATACCAATGGCTGTGTGAGGCCGGTCTAAATGTCTATTCTGCACAATGTACAGACAAGTCTTGTGGGATCCATGCCTGGTTCATTTTAATAAATGTTAGCTTGACTACATTGGCTGTGCACAGGCGGCTGAGCTTGTCTGTGATAACGCCCCCTGCTGTGCTAAACAAACGTTCAGACAATACACTGGCTGCAGGGCAGCCCAGCACCTCCAAGGCATAAAGGGCAAGCTCAGGCCATGTGCCCAATTTGGAGACCCAGAAGTTGAATGGGGCAGACAGATCAGTCAGAACATGTAGGCGTGTGCACACACACTGTTCCACCATGTTGCTGAAATGCTGCCTCCTGCTAAGACGTTTCCTATCAGCTGGTGGTGCTGTTTGTTGTGGCGTGCTGCTGACAAAGCTTTTCCACATAAGCCATGCTAACCCTGCCTTCTGAGGTGCTGGTGGTGCCACAGCTGCGTTGGTGACCTCTTCCTCCTCCTCCGCCTTCGCCTTGTGCTTCAACTGAGCCCCGGTGTCATTTGGGAATGCCCTCAGCAGCGCGTCTATCAGCATGCGCTAGTAGTCGCACATCTTCCAATCACGCTCCAGTGAGGGAATTAAGGATGGCATGTTGTCCTTGTAACGGTGATCCAGCAGTGTGGCCACCCAGTAATCAGCACCAGTTAAAATGTGGGCAACTCGTGTCATTGAGCAGGCACTACAGCATGTAGTCGCTCATGTGTGCCAGGCTGCCCAGAGGCAAAGACAAGCTGTCCTCTGTGGGAGGTGTATCATCTGTGTCCTTCGTATCCCCCCAGCCACGCTCCAGTGATACTCACGAGCTGCATTGGGTGCCACCCTACTGTGAACATGGTTCCTCCTCCTCCTCATCATCATCCTCGTCATCCTCATCCTCCAGAACTGTCCCCTACTTTGAAAATTTTTGACCTGGCCTATGCTGGTGCAGGAACCCACCCTCCGAACCACTTGTGAATGACTGGCCTGATAACCGTGGAAATGACCCCTCTTCCTCCTCCTACTGTGCCACATCCTCTTCCATCATCGCCCAAAATGTTTTTTCAAGGAAACATAGAAGTGGAATAGTAACACTGAGAACAGCGTCATCGGCACTGGCCATGTTGGTGGAGTATTTGAAACACTGCAATATGGTAAACACGTCTCGCATGGAAGCATGGAAGCCCACTCGTTGGTGGTGAAGTGGTGCTGTTCCACAGAGTGACTGACCTGTGCATGCTGCAGCTGAAACTCCACAATTGCCTGCTGCTGCTCGCACAGTCTCCCCAGCATGTGCAAGGTGGAGTTCTACCTTGCGGGCACGTCGCATAGGAGGCGGTGAGCGGGAAGGCCGAAGTTCCGTTGCAGCGCAGACAGGCAAGCAGCAGCAGGGTGAGAACGCCGAAAGTGCACACAGACGGCCCGCACTTTCTGCAGTAGCTCTGACATATCCGGGTAGTTTTTTAGAAATTTCTGCTCCACCAAATCCAGCACATGCGCCAGGCAAGGGATGTGCGTCAAACCGGCTAGGCCCAGAGCTGCTACGAGATTTCGCCCATTATCGCACACCACCAGGCCGGGCTTGAGGCTCAGTGCCAACAACCACTGATCAGTCTGTTGTTCAATGCCCGTCCACAGCTGCTGCGCAGTGTAAGGTTTATCCCCCAAACATATCAATTTTAAAACAGCCTGCTGTCGTTACCCCCTGGATGTGCTGAAGTTGGTGGTGAAGATGTTACGCTGAGCAGATGAGGAGGTGGTAGAGGAGGAGGAGGAGGAAGTACAGTAGGAGGAGGAGGCAACAGGAGGCAAAGAGAAATGCCCTGCAATCCTTGGTGGCGGAAGGACATGCACCTCAGGCCCCCCCGCCACTACATTTTCTCAGTGTGCAGTTAGCGAGATATAGCATCCCTGCCCGTGCTTACTGGTCAACGTATCAGTGGTTATGTGGACCTTGCCACAGATGGCATTGCGCAGTGCACACTTGATCTCGTCCCTGACTTATTTGTGCAGGGAAGGGATGGCTCGCCTGGAAAAGTAGTGGTGGCTGGGAACCACGTACTGTGGGACAGCCACCGCCATCAGGTTTTTAAAACTGTCCGTGTCCACCAGACGGAATGACAGCATTTCAAAGGCCAGGAATTTTGAAATTCTGGCATTCAGGGCCAGGGATCGCGGGTAGGTAGGGGGGTACTTCCTCTTTCTCTCCAGTGTTTGGGAGATGGAGAGCTGTAAGCTTCCATGGGACCGTGTGGAAATGCTTGGGGACGGTGGCGGACATGGTGGCGTTGCTGTCACATGCTATGTTTGTTGGGTGGCACGTGACACTGGCACTGTAGAGGTGGAGGAAGAGGCTGAGGCAGCAGCAGAAGATGAAGCAGGAGGAGGTCGAGACCTTTCTTGGATTTTGAGGTACTTATTCCAATGCAGCAAGTGCTTTGAATTTAGATGCCTGGTCATGCAGGTTATGCTCAGATGTAGAACATTTATGCCTCACTTCAGGCTCTCATTGCACAGTGTGCAAACCACTCGTGTCTTGTAGTCAGCACACTGTCTGAAGAACTGCCACGCCGGGGAACGCCTATGAGCTGCCTTTGGTGTGCTAGGTCCCTGGGTGTGGTGGGTAGTAGCAGGCGTACTGTCTAGGGGACGCTCACTCCGCTTTTGCAACCTGCTTCCTTTTTCGCTGTGCTGTTGCCTCTGTGAGACCACCACCTCTTCCTCCAAACTGCACATGTCACTCGCATGACCCTCATTCCATGTGGTGTCTAGGACCTCATCATCCTCCTCCACATCATCTTCTACCCACCCTTCACCACTGCCCTCCTTGTCAGTCTGCACACTGTGGAAAGCTGCAGCAGTTGGCACCTGTGTTTCAGCATCATCAGAGACGTGCTGTGCTAGTGTTTCCATGTCCTCATCCTGCAATAGAAGTGCTTGGGCATTGGTGCACTCAATGTCTTCCACCTCTGGGGCAGGGCTATGTGGATGGCCCAAGGAAAGCACACCAGGAGAGTCATCAAAAAGCATAGGAGACTGCTGCATGACTTGGAGCTCAGACTACTTGGCTGATTTACAAGGGGCTGAGGTGAAAGACAGATGGCCATGGGGTTCAGGTGCCAACTCTGAGCTTTCATCAAGGGACCGGGTGGGAGACAATGTGAAGGAACTGGAGGCATTGTCAGTAGAGTTGAGCGAACACCTGGATGTTCGGGTTTGGTGGGTTCGGCCGAACTTCGGGAAAAAGTCCGGGTTCAGTACTGAACTTGACCCGAACTTTACCCCGAACCCCATTGAAGCCAATGGGGACCCGAACTTTTCAGCATAAAAATTACTGTAAAAAAGTCCTGGAAAGTGCTAGAGGGCTGCAAAAAGAAGTAAAATGATTTTAGAACAATAATCTGTCCTTTACAGCAACACCAGGAACCTGACCCTATAGAAGTAGGCAATGATTTTAGAACAATAATCTGTCCCTTACAGCAACAGCAGGAACCTGACGCTATAGAACTAGAAGATGATTTTAGAACAATAATCTGTCCCTCTAAGCAGTAGACTCTACCTAGTCCATTCAGATCATTCTGTAATGCAGGATGAGATGTTATTAGATCTGCAATGTGTCCCTAAAATCAGTAGTAGTAGTAATCAGAGCACCAACAGGAACCTCTCCCTAATGCAGTAGTAGACGGTTTTAGAACGATAAACTCTCCCTCAGAGCACCAACAGGAACCTCTCCCTTATGCAGTAGTAGATGGTTTTAGAACGATAAACTCTCCCTCAGAGCACCAACAGGAACCTCTCTCTTATGCAGTAGTAGATGGTTTTAGAACGATAATCTCTCCCTCAGAGCACCAACAGGAACCTGTCCTTAATGCAGTAGTAGATGGTTTTAGAATGATAATCTCTACCTCAGAGCACCAACAGGAACCTGTCCCTAATGCAGTAGTAGATGGTTTTAGAATGATAATCTCTCCTTCAGAGCACCAACAGGAACCTGTCTCTAATGCAGTAGTAGATGGTTTTAGAATGATAATCTCTCCCTCAGAGCACCAACAGAAACCTCTCCCTTATGCAGTAGTAGATGGTTTTAGAATGATAATCTCTCCCTCAGAGCACCAACAGGAACCTCTCCCTAATGCAGTAGTAGATGGTTTTAGCACAATAAACTCTCCCTCAGAGCACCAACAGCTACCTCTCCCTAATGCAGTAGTAGATGGTTTTAGAACAATAAACTCTCCCTCAGAGCACCAACAGCAACCTCTCCCTAATGCAGTAGTAGATGGTTTTAGAACAATAAGCTCTCCCTCAGAGCACCAACAGGAACCTCTCCCTAATGCAGTAGGAGATGGCTTCATAACGATAAACTCTCCCTCAGAGCACCAACAGGAACCTCTCCCTAATGCAGTAGTAGACGGTTTTAGAATGATAATCTCTCCCTCAGATCACCAACTGTAACCTCTCCCTAATGCGGTAGTAGATGGTTTTAGAATGATAATCTCTCCCTCAGAGCATCAACAGGAACCTCTCCCTAATGCAGTAGGAAATGGCTTTATAACGATAAACTCTTCCTCAGAGCACCAACAGGAACCTCAACCTAATGCAGTAGTAGATGGTTTTAGAACGACAAACTCTCTCTCAGAGCACCAACAGGAACCTTTCCCTAATGCAGTAGTAGATGGTTTTAGAACGATAAACTCTCCCTCAGAGCACCAACAGGAACCTCTCCCTAATGCAGTAGTAGACGGTTTTAGAAGATAAACTCTCCCTCAGAGCACCAACAGGAACCTCTCCCTTATGCAGTAGTAGATGGTTTTAGAATGATAAACTCTCCCTCAGAGCACTAGCAGGAACCTCTCCCTAATGGAGTAGTAGACAGTTTTAGAATGATAAACTCTCCCTCAGAGCACCAACAGGAACCTCTCCCTTATGCAGTAGTAGATGGTTTTAGAATCATAATCTCTCCCTCAGAGCACCAACAGGAACCTGTCCCTAATGCAGTAGTAGATGGTTTTAGAATGATAATCTCTCCCTCAGAGCACTAACAGGAACGTCTCCCTAATGCACTATAAGATGGTTCTGAACGCTAATGTCTCCCTCGCAGCACAGACAGGAACGTCTCCCTAATGCACTATAAGATGGTTCTGAACGCTAATGTGTCCCTCACAGCACCGCAAAGAAGGTCTCTCTACTCTAGTCTGAGATGATCTGACACGCGACGCTACTTGACTCCAGCCTCATATAAAGGCTGAGTAACATGATGCACTGGTCAATCACAGCAATGCCATTAGTAGGCATGGCTGTGATGGCTTCTAATTGCAAACTAGTGAAAAGCTTGTTGATTGGCTGCCCAGCAGCTATAGAAAAGGCACCAAAAATACCCGAATACCGAACCCGATCCCGGACTTTTTTTTTTTATGTCCGGGATTGAGTTTGGGGCATGGACACCCCAAAGTCAGGTACGGACCCGAACTTTGCAGTCCGGGTTCGCTCAACTCTAAACGCTAAGCTTTCCCCTCACAGCACATCCAGGAACCTGTCTGTAATGCAGGATGAGATGATATTAGATAGGTAATCTATCCCTCACAGCACTAGTAAACTGTACCTAGTCCAGTATCAGATTGTTTTAGAATGCTAAGCTTTACCCGCACAGCACCGCCAGGAACCTGTCTGTAATACAGAATGAGATCATATTAGATTGGTAATCTATCCCTCACAGCACTAGTAAACTCTACCTAGTTCAGTATCAGATGGTTTTAGAACGCTAAGCTTTCCCCTCACAGCACCACCAAGAATCTGTCTGTAATGCAGGATGAGCTCATATTAGATTGGTAATCTATCCCTCACAGTGCTGGCAGCATGCTCTCCCTACACTAGCCTGAGATAATGTGACACGTGACATACGTGACTCCAGCTGATATAGAGGCTGGGTCACATGATGCACTAGCCTATCACAGCCATGCCATTAGTAGGCATGGCTGTGATGGCTTCTAAGGGCTAACAAGTAAAAGCTTGTTGATTGTCTGCCCTGCAGCTATAGAAAAGGCGCGAAAAATACCCGAATACCGAACCCGAACTCAGACTTTTTTGAAATGTACACTCCAAAGTCTGATACAGACCCGAACTTTACAGTCCGGGTTTGCTCAACTCTACTGTTCTCTCATGCACTAATAGGTCCGACGCTACACACATTCGATAAATCGTGTAAAAAATATACAATTTTGAACAAGCCTTGCCCTGTCACCCCTATAACAGGTAACCCGGACTTTCTACCGGGTATGTCAAAAGACTTCTTAAAAGACGAATGGCCACACAAACGAATCCAAGCTAGACACTTTTTTGACAGAGGAAAATTCATCCAACATAGAACCCTAGCAGAACAATCCAAAACATTCAGAATCCCATTCTGGTTGTATCTTTAGATTAAACACTTTCTTAACAATCCCATACACAGAGGGAAATATCTCAAGTCAATCACTATGCGCAAGCTCCTCACCACAGAGCCATGTTATATCGGCAGTCTGCTCAACTTGTTTGAGGAAGCTAGCTCCACCATGTCTCCCATTCACCTATATTGAGAGGAAGCTCTCGATAGAGAAGTAGATCAGGCCACCTGGGAGCGGGTCCATTTACTCATTCATAAAAGCTCACTAAATGTAAACATTCAGGAGAATGGGTATAAAATTTTCACCAGTACAAAACACCCAAAGCATTAAACAAGTTTATGCCCACTGTTTCAAACAGATTTTGAAGGTGTGGTTTAGACGTGGGTTCTCCCCTCCATATTTGGTGGTCCTGCCCTGGAATCCAACCTTTCTGGTGAAAGGTCCACAATCTTATAACTGAACTCTCCTCTTTACCCCTGGAGTTCTCACCATCCCAATACCTTCTGCATTTGAATGAAGCAAAAAGTTGAGCCGTTATGTATAATACATAAGGATAAGGGGTGTCATCATCCAGATGAATACTCTAAATATAAAGTGAGTTGGAGCTGTCCTTGTAACAGCCTACCAAAGGAGCTGAAGCATGGACTATTCAGACACCCAAGGATTCACACAAGTTTGTTTTCATAAAAAGTTATACATTTTGGGGGGCGTGGCTGATCGTCAACGGAGCAGGACGTGTTTTCCAACAGCTCCTCAATCCCGCATATCATCCGGAGGAATACTCGCTTCTAAGGCACGGGTGAGCACCTATACCATACCGGTCCACCTCCCTGACACTCAGGCTACACACGGCACTGCTTTTGGCGCGGATCAGAAGCGGTGTTCCGCGACGCCCAAAATTTAGACCGCGGCTTTGCGCGTCCTACGGATCCGGACCTGACGGAAGCCGAACCGGAGCCCGGTCCCGCACAAAACTATCCCCTACCGTACCGCTAGCTCCTGGAGGACCCCCCAACACTGTAGGCTCATTCCTGGGGCTAGATTGGAGGCATTAGAAACGAGGACACGGGCTGCGGCCTACCAGGGTCTATAGCGGCCGCCATTTTGACTGTACGGAACTTCTCTCCACAAGAATCCTAAGACCTTAATTCTCAGTAATACCCACTGCTAATACACATCAGCCACTCTGTAGGGACCAACCCATACATTTAAGAAGCCTAATCAGGACGTGGCTAGCAGAACGCGGTGCCAGAAGCTCCGCAGATCTAGCACCCATACAAGGGAACCCAAATCAGCGACGGGCCGGAGAGACTCAAAAATCCCCAGGTATCTTGCCTTCAACATAAAAAACACCCTAAGCCCAAATCCGAGGGCCGCTGACACCACGACCGTATATCGGGGAAACTGTCTCTATTACCTCACAGAAGTGGCGGACGCCATCTTGCTAGGCCGCAACCATCCACAAGTGAACACCGGACTAAATTTAGCCCACTCCCGGAGGAAATCCCCTCCAATATCTTTAGGAGAGAACTTCCCCCAACCCTATCGCAATACAGGCGGACTTGAACGGGGAACACCACGGGCAGCGACTGGAACAGACCTATCCCACGAGTAGGCCGCAGTGACCGCCTTTCACACAGTACCCCACGAACGGAGCCAGCACGAAACGGAATAGAGAGTCCACCAAATCCATATAATCTGTACCCAATCCACACTAAGGGCCAGATATAAGCGGGACCGAGGCCTAAACAATTATCAAACCGACGGAAATATTGGGGCTCCCCAGGTAACACTACAATCCGCCTGAGAGCACCTTAACATAAGCCAATAGCAAATGAGACTTACCAGAGGCAAGAACCACACACACCAGCTAACTGCTGGGGTCCAACAAGTAGTCAAACAACAATAGTGGAACTCCCTCCCAACTAGATCCTCCATAGGACAACACAGAGGCCTACTAGGCCCCCACTCATCTGATATGAGGACCTAAATTTCCTAACCTGCAGCAAGGGGAAGCACCGGAACGACTAAAGCCCGCAGAACAAATATATCTCCACTCCAAGATAGCAACATGTCCAGAAAAAGAATAGGAGACCATAAAAGCCAAAAGTTAACCTCACTATTCTTCAAACCTATTCCACCCTCCAGAAACGAACAACCAGGGAAACCAACAAGCGAATCTTACACGGACCTTCCAGACAAAGTCACAGAGGAGACACTATCCCCAGAAATCACAGCCTCCCTTACCAACCTTACAGGAGACAATCCCATCACAGGGAGTCCAGCTAAAGCAAGAATGCGATTAGACGCAACGTTAATCCATGCGCAAACAGAACATGCAAATTTATCCTTGGACACCAACACATTGTTAAACACTCCCATGGCAACCTTCCCAACCACGGGACAACCAGTCTTGGATACAACACTCAAAGATATGCTTATATCCCTACAAGCATCTTTACTGTCTAATATCACCTCCATTTTCCAGAAAATCTCAGCTGACGTCACCCACGTGACAAACAGGGTCACGTGCATAGAACATGGAGTTGAGGCCTGCGTCAACACGGTAAACGACATAATCGACACGGTCAATGATGTGAAAGAGGAACAAATCTGGATGAGGGCAAAACTGGCTGATCTAGAAGACAGGTCACGTCGCAACAATGTCAAGCTCCGTGGCGTACCAGAATCCATCCAACCACAAGACCTACAAAAATACGCCAAAGAACTCATGCGCATAATTATTCCCGAAGCCTCACCCAGAGACATAATAATTGACCGCATCCATAGGATTGCGAAACCGCCACACCTTGCTTCTTCGGTCCCTAGAGACGTACTGCTGAGAGTTCATTTCTTCCAGACAAAAGAAAGATTAATAGCCGGAGTAAGGAAAACACCACACTTACCACACCCATATGAGAATCTCCAGGTTTACCCGGATCTCTCGAAATATACTCTCCAACTTCGCAGGGACCTAAACCCCATCTCAAAAGGTCTCCACAACCATAAAATTCAATTCAAATGGATATACCCAGCAACCCTGTCAATCACAAAGGAAGACACTACCTACAAGATCGACAATCTCAAGGATGGCCTCCAACTCTTACACAAATGGGGCATACTAATAGACCCCCCAACTGACTCACAAATACATCAATCTCCTCAGGGAAACCCAAAACCACAACGCATCAAAGGTCACAGAATCGCTTGACACATATCAAGATTGCCAGGATGGGCACAAATCTTGCATATTCACCCTTCCCCAATGCTGTGGTGATCTCTCACCATACACACCTGCTTAAGAACTGTATACCCCCAGGCGGTGAAGATATATTCTATATTCACATCACCGCAACTTGATTTCATACTGTTGTAATTGTTTTATAAGTTCTTTACTAACCTTTTTTTTCCTACCAGTGATGACTCTTCATACTCTGTACCGCACACAATCTGAAGCTACCCCGGTTACCGCACAAGACAAACAGACGACAACACCCATACACCTGGTAACTGAACCAACAAACTGTAAGTGTTGCTCTCTACTATTTTACCACATCCAAACACACCATGCCACTACATATTCTCTCGATCAATGCACACGGACTCAACCACCCAGCAAAAAGGAAATCTCTCTGGCACACAGCGCAAGAAAAACGTAGCGATGTAATATGCGTCCAAGAGACCCATTTCCAAAGCAATTCAACACCTAAGTGCTACAACAAGAACTTTCCCCATATTTACACAGCATCATTCTCTGAAAAGAAAAGAGGAGTGCTCATCGCAATAAAAGACACTGTAACCTTTTCCTTGCACAAAGAGATCGCTGATCCCAATGGTCGCTTCCTTATATTGGTCTGTACCATAAATAGGAAACAATATACCCTCATCACCGTATATGCACCAAATTACAAACCACTCAAATTTCTGCACAAAGTACTGCACATCGCACAACCAATAAGACAAGGGAACTTGCTAATATGCGGAGACTTCAA
>BLSH010191991.1:473899-484099 GCA_018402905.1 Glandirana rugosa
GGGTTTCATTACCGAGTCACCCACCCGTTCACCTGTTCGTCACGGGGCCCTTTCGATGGACAGGTCACACATTTGGACTTATAGCTTATGGATATATTTTTTCTTTATTATAGAACTGCTGACCAAACAGACCCTACCCTTCATCATAGGGAGTTCGACAGGAACACTTACTACCCCTGGCCGTCTGATATCCGTCCCTCCTGGGGTGTGGCTCATCGGGGGACCCCCTTTGGGAGTTCAGTGGGGCACTGCTTGTCCACTTGCCCACCCACTGAGCCATTACTTTGGGTGGAATTCTTATCCACCGGCCCGGTGGCTGTCGGGGTGGCTAACTGCTGGATGGGAGTGTAGCACGCTTTTAATAAAGGTAATGAATTTGATGTGAGGAATTCAGACTGGAATATGAATGTTTTTCAATAATATGTAAAGATAACCTATATACCTGTATATATTTCACAGTGGGAGTCTTGTCTTGTATGAATGCCCCTGATGAAAGGATTGGAATATCCTGAAACATGTCGGGCTAATTGAGCTACTTGGCAAGAATCATGCAATTCACAAGACAGTAAAACCTTTGCTGTTTAAATTTACTCCTGTTTGATTATAAGTATTTTATGGTCTTTCTATATTTGTCGTAATGACTTGTCTGTTTTTTTACTTCAGAATATTGTAATAAAATATATTTTTTATATATATATAATTTGACTTTATTATCTGTGCCCTGAAAATCCCAAACTATTTGAGGGAAAGTTCTCTTGTTAACAGTTCTCTTTGGGTCCATACCCCTTCCACTTAACCAAAACCTGTGTTGCACCCCCTCTTACTCTGTAGTCGATGATTGCCTCAATTTCAAATTCCTCCTCACCATCAATTAAAATGGGCCCTAGAGGGGCTGATCTCCTTTCCGGAAACTGGTCCTGGGCTACCGGTTTCAACAGGGACACATGAAACACAGGATGTACCTTGAGAGAAGTAGGGAGGTTCAACTCATAAGCCACCTTGTTAATTCTCCTCTTGATCGGAAAAGGGCCAATGAACTTAGGTCCCAATTTTTTTGAGGGACAGGCCAGATTCAGGTTTTAGTGGCCAGCCTGACTTGGTTGTCTGGTTGCAGATCCAGCTCCCCTCGTCTCCCACTGTCAAATGTCCACTTACCCGATTCCTGGGATTGAGCTAGCGCCTCCCGCAGGAGTTTGTTGTTCTCCACCAAGAAGTTGGCCATGTCTTGGACAGCCGGTACTGTACTTTCAGGTACCAGGTCAGGCAGGAAGGAGGGATGGTACCAGAGATTCACCCAGAACGGTGACTGGTTGGTGGCTGAATGGACCGCGTTGTTATAGGCGAACTTGGCTGCTGGGAGCAAAGACACCCAGTCATCTTGGGAAAACGAGGAATAGCATCTGAGATACTGCTCCAGCGTTTGGTTTGTCCTTTCTGTCTGGCCATTGGTCTGAGGATGATGAGCGGAGGAGAGTGCCAGTTCAATTCCTAACAAAGAACAGAGGGCTTTCCATACCCGAGAAGTGAACTGCACTCCCCGATCTGATACAATGTTGGCCAGGACTCCGTGAAGGCGGTCCACCTCCCTGATGAAAGTTTTGGCCGTTTGGATGGCCGTAGGTGTTCCCTTCATACGCACAAAATGAGCAATCTTTGTAAGGCGATCCACTATCACAAAAAAGGTGGTGAATCCGGCAGATGGGGCAGCTCCACGATAAAACCCATGGACACATGCGACCAGGGATGCTCCAGGACAGGTAGAGGGTTTAGCAGTCCCCAGGTCTTGGTCCTTTCAACATTGTTACGGGCACAGGTGGGACAGGCCTTGACATATTCTCGACAGTCCTTGTCAACCTGAGGCCACCAGAATGAACCTGCCACAAGCCCCACGGTTTTGTGACCACCAAAATGCCCCTCCAGCTTATGGTTGTGGCACTATTCCAGGACTGCGAGACGCAGTTCTTCAGGAACAAAAATCCTTGAACCCAGCCACCATAACCCATCATGCTGGATCAGTCTGGGATCCTGAGGGATGGCCGATCCGGTAAGAGACCGTCGGATTTGAGAGAGGAGGTTTTCTTGGGTCAGTAAGAAGCTCTGGGATGGGAGGATGGTATCCGGTAAGGTAGGTTCCGCTGTCTTGTGGAACATTCTAGAGAGGGCATCCGGATTCACATTCTTCGACCCAGGCCTGTATGTTATGTGGAGTTGGAATCGAGAAAAGAAGAGGGCTCAACGAGTCTGACGGGGCTTCCATCTTTTGGCTGTGCATAAGTATTCTAAGTTCTTGTGATCAGTGAATACAAGAACTGGATGTGTGGCCCCTTCTAGTAAATACAGCCATTCCTGCAGAGCAGATTTGATGGCAAGCAATTCCCTGTCCCCCACATCATAATTCCTCTCCGGGGAAGTTAGCTTCTGAGAAAAGAAGGCAATGGGATGAAGAGCAGCCTTAGGCCCCTGTCTCTGAGAGAGTACCCGTTTTGGATGCATCCACCTCCAGAATGTACGGAAGGGTTGGGTCCAAATGTTTGAGGACTGGTGCTGCTGTAAAAAGGTTCTTGAGTCACTGAAAAGCTGCTTGAGCTTCAGAGGTCCACAGGAAGCGTGTGTGCTGCTTGGTAAGCTGAGTAATGGGGGCTATGATGGCTGAGAACACTCTAATGAATTTTCTATAAAAGTTAGCAAAGCCAACAAAGCATTGCACCGCCTTCCTCTCGGTGGGTGCCGGCCAATCCACAACAGCAGAGACCTTCTGAGGGTCCATGGTTATGCCAGAAGTAGACAGAATAAAGCCCAAGAATGAGATACTTAAACCTTCAAAAGTGCACTTCTCAGCCTTGGCATATAGTCGGCGTAGATGGCTCAGTACGCTCTTGACATGACTGCGGTGCTCCTCCAGGCATGAAGAAAATATTAAAATGTCATCCAAGTAGACCACTACGAATATGTCAAGGAAATCCCGGAAGACATCGTTGACCAGGTGTTGAAAGGTAGCCGGGCATTGCATAGGCCAAAGGACATGACCAGATATTCGTAGTGGCCCAATTGGGTTCTGAAGGCCGTCTTCCACTTGTCCCCTTCCTTGATACGAAGAAGGTTATAGGCCCCTCGGAGGTCTAATTTTGAGAAGATCTTAGCCGAACTGAGTTTCTGAAACAGTTCTGGGACCAGGGGTAAGGGGTAACGGTTCTTAACTGTGATCTTATTGAGGTCCCGGCAAGGCCTTAGGGACTTGTCCTTTTTCTCGACTAAAAAGATTTCAGCCCCGGCAGGAGAAGTAGAGGGCCGTATGAATCCCTTTTGCAGGTTATCGTCCAAATACGCCTTGAGGGCTGCGAGCTCCCCCTCAGAGATCGGGTATATTCGGCCGAACGGGACCTCTGCTCCTGGAAGCAGTTCTACTGGGCAATCATATGCCCAGTGTGGCGGCAGCACATCCGCCCCCCTTCCTACTGAATACGTCCAGGAACTCATGCTTTTCCGGGGGGACTGCCAGGCGAGTTTTGGTGTCCATGTCCGGGTCCAGGCAGGGTATGGCAAGGGCCAGATCCGTAGGCTGTGGGAAGCAGTGGTGGCGACAATAGGATAATGTGAACTGCACGTCGCCAGTGACCCAGTTGATTTGTGGGCACAAAGCCAAAGGATCCCGAAAATGACAGGGAAGAGCAGGGATGCTATGGCGTCCAGGCGCAGTAGCTCCGAGTGACCATCCGGAGTGTGAAAAAAATAGGAGCAGTCCCATGAGTCACTATGCCTGAACTAATGGCGGACCCATCGGCCAAATGGATCCTCATGTGGTAAGTCTTAGGCTGAAGAGGAACCCGATGCTGGACTGCAAAAGCCAGGTCCACAAAACAACTGCTAGCCCCAGAGTCTATAATTGCCCAGACAGAGGCATCTCCAGCAAGCAGGGTGATGGAGAGCACCAAATGAGTCGTGGGACTCGACAGAGACAAGACCCCCACTTTGGTGGGGTCCGGATTCCTAGGCCGTTTGGTCGGACAGGTTTGCACCCTGTGCCCGGTAGACCCACAATAAAGGCACAGTTCATAAGTCATGCGTCTCAGTCTTTCCTCTGTGGTGAGGCTGAGGCGTTGCGGGGTACCCCGTCTTTCGGAGTGGTGTTTCCACAGACGGCGATCAATCTGGACGACCAAATCAATCAGCTCTTCCAGGGTCGGGGGAACACCCACACGGGCTAGTTCATCTTTGAGTGGGTCGGACAAGCCCAGGCGAAACTGAAAGCAGAGGGCTGCAGAGTTCCAGGCGGTGTCAACGCTCCAGCGCGGGAATTCAACTACCTACTCCTCCACAGGGCGGTGGCCCTGCCGGAGTGCGTGGAGGGCAGCTTCGGCCGTGGAAGCTTGGTGCGGGTCCTCGTATAAACGTGCCATGCCCCGGAAGAAGCGTGCTAGGCTAGTGACCTCCGGGGTCTTCTGCTCCAGGAGCCAGTGGGCCCAGGCCTGGGGCTCTCCATGGAGAAGGGAGATGACCAGTACCACTTTAGTGGCTTCTTGAGAGAAGATACTAGGCTGGAGAGCAAAGTAGAGTTCGCATGCGCTGCGGAACGCCCAGAATTTCCTACGGTCTCCAGTGAACCGTTCAGGCAGGGGTACCTCTGGGTCAGGAGGCAGAGTAATGAGGGTGCAACCAGGAGGTAAGTCAGATTAAGATGCAGGTGGTGCGGAGATCTCCCGGACTTGACTTTACAGCCACACATACTCATCCTGGAGAGATTTCACGGCCCGAGTGAGGCCGGCCAAGTGTGAGCACAGTTCATCTGCTGGAGAGGGCCCCTGCGCAGACTCAAGCATGGCTGTCTGATACTGTTACGTACCTGGTGGATGAGTCTGACTTATGCAGCGGGCAACCTCCCTTATGACCCTGACTCGGGAACCCCTGGTAGAGTAGACAGGAGGCTCGGGAGTGCAGGATGGCACGAGGGTCGAACTGGGTCACTGGTGATGGTAGAAGTGCGTTGGTGCACTCGTGCACTAGAAGAATGGTTGTACAGGCTGGATCGTGAAAAAGGCTGGTGATGCGGTACAAGAGGAGCAGGCAGGCGGATGGTC
This sequence comes from Glandirana rugosa, assembly GCA_018402905.1. Taxonomy (NCBI): domain Eukaryota; kingdom Metazoa; phylum Chordata; class Amphibia; order Anura; family Ranidae; genus Glandirana; species Glandirana rugosa. The sequence goes on from BLSH010191991.1 coordinate 478,975, forward strand.
AGGTTCAGGCAGGGTCATCAACAGGCGGCCAGGCAAGGTACAGGAGGGCTAGGCAAGAGAGTGGTCGTAGGCAGTCCAAAGGTCGGTGCAGGCAGAAATCAGCAAAGTCAGGCAATCCAGGTCACAGGAACAGAAGAACAGATACAGGTTGCTCAGGAACACATACTATGCGCTGTAGATCAGACAGCAGAGTCTGTGTGCTGCTAAGGTGTTTAAAATAAGGCAGCTTGGCTCCAATCAAGGAAATCACCCTGCACAATTGTTAACCCTTAGTGAACCCTGCGCTGGGTAGCAGATCCATGACACACGCGCATAGGTGCAGAAAGTCCACTTTAGCCACAGATTCTCTTCCTAACACTGTCTTAGGAAGAGGAGGGATGTAAGGGAACTCTCAATCCTTCCTGGGCTTATGATGTGCTGAGGATGATGGAAGACTTTCCTCCCCAGATGTGCGCCTATTTATCGGGGGGGGGGATCTGGCTGATAACTAGCGTCTCCTTTGTGGGTGATGATCACCTTGCTGGAGCATCTCCATCAGTTCCTCCACAGATTGATCATGGTGATGGGGCGCAGGTCAGAGTACCAGTTCAGTTGATCTATTTGAGGTATGTTAAGTCTCTCACAAAAAGATGATAGGTCTTCCGGTATCTTCAGGAGTATAGGGCGGCTAGGAGGTCCTGCAGAGAGGCAAAATGGAAACTTCCATCTATAGGGTATATTTCTCTCTCTCAGGATATCTAGGAGGGGGCGCATGTCCTTGCGTTGCTGCAGGGTCACCTGGGAGAGATCCTGGAAGAGTTTTAATTCATGGCCTGGTATAGTATGCGGCCCCTGAGTCTAGCATTGCGCAGTATTCCTTCCTTTAGCTGGAAGGTTTACAATATTGCATAATATGTCCCTGGGAGGTTCATTGTCTCTCCCTCTGGGTCTAAGTGCTCTGTGGTATCTTTCCATTTCTACTGGAGTTTCTAAGGGTCTTCCCAGAAGATTATTAAAAATAGCCAATAAAGAGGGTAGAAGTTGGTCAGATTCAAAAGACTGGTAGATTTCTAATTCTTACATTATGTCTGTGCCCACGGTTTTCCAGGTCTTCTAAATGGCGTCTCATGACCCTAATTTGTAGGGGCGCAGAATATCTCCGCAATTGGCATGTCCGCGTCTGGTGGGGATGCCCTGGGTGACTGGAATCAGGTGGGTGACTGCTCCCCTTGTGTTTTACCCATCTTAGATGCCCTTAGTGCTCGTACGAGGGATGAGACAGACCGCGGTGTGCAGGAGCCGAGATCTCACGCGGCCATCTTCCTCGGCGTCCAGACCACGTTTTCTCATCTCTTGTTTCTGATTTGCAAAAATCTAATACTGTGATTTGTCATACATTGCCAGAGTTGTGCCCATAAATGATTGTACTATTATTATAACTGAGGTTAAACCATTATGCTAAAATGTAATTATTAATGCAGTATTCTCCTCCCTTCCCCCAAAAAAAGTTGTGTGCAAACTGCAAATTGAGGCCAACATCATTTGTAAAATGGTGTCTGTGTGGATTATACTGAAGATAAATTAAAATCATGGTTAACAAATTGAAAATGCCTACTAAGTTTTAAAGAAAATATCCAAAGAAATCCCCAAGTGAATATGTTAATTTTACTAACACGGCATATGTGTATGCAAACTATGATAAATACTTATTCGGTAACGCTGATGAATTTTATAAGCATTTAATTGTGACAACTTTATATCAATCATATTTAAACATTTGGGAATTTAAATATTTAGATTAACATGCAACATTATAGCTTCCTTATGTTATCAATCTCAAGAGAACTTGTTAACAAATGCATTTTCACTTTTGCAATAATGCAAATTATGAGTCAGCATTTTATCAAACTTTTTTAAAGTTCATGTACTTTATAGAACAATTTAATTGTTTCAATACACATTTCCATATTTTTTTAACCACCTGAGATCTGGAAGATTGGACCCCCATTATGACCAGGCCATTTTTGCTGATTAGCACTGTGCTCCTTTAACTACTAATTGTGTTGTCATGGAAAAGTGTAGACAAATGAAATATATATCATGTTTTTCCATACTAATAGAGCTTTCTTTTGGTGGTATATATTTTCTACTTTCTGTTATAACTAGAGTTGAGCGTACACCTGGATGTTCGGGTTTGGCGGGTTTGGCCAAACTTTGCAAAAAAGTCCGGGTTCGGCACCAAACTTGACCCGAACTTAACCCCGAGCCCCCAACCCCATTGAAGTCAATGGTGACCCGAACTTTTGGGCACAGAAATGGCTGTAAAAAAGTCCTGGAAAGGGCTAGAGGGCTGCAAAAGGAAGCAAATTGGGGTAAGAGTAGGACAAGTGTCCTGCAAACAAATGTGGATAGGGAAATAACTTAAAATCACAAAAATCACTTAAAAAAAAATGGAGGAAGAGGTGGAGGAGGGGGATGTTGAGTAGGAAGTTAAGGAGGCGGTGATCGTGGCAGTGGAGGAGGAGGAGGTAGCCAACACTGTCTTTTGTTTGTTTTTATTTCTAATTGGGGTAGCCCCCAAAATATTGAGACATAAAAAAAGTATACCAATGGCTGTGTGAGCTGGTCTAAATGTCTATTCTGCACAAGGTACAGACAAGTCTTGTGGGATCCATGCCTGGTTCATTTTAAAAAACTTTAGCTTGTCCACGTTGGCTGTGGACAGGCGGCTGCGCTTGTCTGTGATAACGCCCCCTGCCGTGCTAAACACACGTTCAGACAATACACTGGCTGCAGGGCAGGACAGCACCTCCAAGGCCTAAAGGGCAATCTCAGGCCATGTGCCCAATTTGGAGACCCAGAAGTTGAATGGGGCAGACCCATCAGTCAGTACGTGTCAGTCAGTCAGTACGTGTAGGCGTGTGCACATATACTGTTCCACCATGTTGCTGAAATGCTGCCTCCTGCTAAGACGTTGCCTATCTGCTGGTGGTGCTGTTTGTTGTGGCGTGCTGTTGACAAAGCTTTTACAAATTTTTACTATGCTAATCCTGCCTTCTGAGGTGCTGGCAGTGCCACAGCTGCATTGGTGACCTCTTCCTCCTCCTCTGCCTCCGCCTTATGCTTCCACTGAGCCCCCGGTGTCATTTGGGAATGCCCTCAGCAGCGTGTCTACCAGCGTGCGCTTGTAGTCACGCATCTTCCGATCACGCTCCAGTGAGGAAATTAAGGATGGCACGTTGTCCTTGTAATGGGGATCCAGCAGGGTGGCCACCCAGTAATCAGATGTGGGCAACTCAGCTGTCATTGAGCAGGCACTGCAGCATGTAGTTGCTCATGTGTGCCAGGCTGCCCAGAAGCAAAGACAAGCTGTCCTTTGTGGGAGGTGTATCATCTGTGTCCTCCGTATCCCCCCAGCCATGCTCCAGTGATGCCCACGAGCTGCGTTGGGTGCCACCCTGCTGTGAACACAGTTCCTCCTCCTCATCATCATCATCATCCTCGTCCTCCTCATCCTCCAGAACTGTGCCCTGGCTTGAAATTTTTTTACCTGGCCTATGATGGTGCAGGAACCCACCCTCCGAGCCACTTGTGAATGACTGGCCTGATAACCGTGGAAATGACCCCTCTTCCTCCTCCTCCTGTGCCACATCCTCTTCCATCATCGCCCGAAGTGTTTTTTCCAGGAGACATAGAAGTGGGATAGTAACACTGAGAACAGCATCATGGATACTGGCCATGTTGGTGGAGTACTCAAAACACCGCAATATGGTACACAGGTCTTGCATGGAGGCCCACTCCTTGGTGGTGAAGTGGTGCTGTTCCACAGAGCGGCTGACCCGTGCGTGCTGCAACTGAAACTCCACTATTTCCAGGTGCTGCTTGCACAGTCTCTCCAGCATGTGCAAGGTGGAGTTACACCTTGTGGGCACGTTGCATAGGAGGCGCTGAGCAGGAAGGCCGAAGTTCATCTGCAGCACAGACAGGTGAGCAGCAGCAGGGTGAGAATGCCGAAAGTGCGCACAGACGGCCCTCACTTTGTGAAGCAGCACTGACATATCCGGGTAGTTTTTTAGAAATTCCTGCACCACCAAATTCAGCACATGCGCCAGGCAAGGGATGTGCGTCAAGCCGGCTAGGCCCATAGCTGCTACGAGATTTCACCCATTATCGCACACCACCAGGCCGGGCTTGAGGCTCAGTGGCAACAACCACTCACCGGTCTGTTGTTCAATGCCTGTCCACAGCTCCTGCGCAGTGTGGGGTTTATCCCCCAAACATATCATTTTTAAAACAGCCTGCTGTCTTTTCCCACTGGATGTGCTGAAGTTGATGGTGAAGGTGTTACGCTGACCAGACGAGGAGATGGTAGAGGAGGAGGAAGCAGAGTAGGAGGAGGAGGCAACAGGAGGCAAAGAGAAATGCCCTGCAATCCTGGGTGGCGGAAGGACATGCGCCAAACTGCTAGCCGCCTCAGGCCCAACCGCCACTACATTTTCCCAGTGTGCAGTTAGCAAGATATAGCATCCCTGCCCATGCTTACTGGTGCACGTATCAGTGGTTATGTGGACCTTGCCACAGATAGTGTTGTGTAGTGCACACTTGATCTTGTCCCTGACTTGTTTGTGCAGGTAAGGGATGGAAAAGTAGTGGCGGCTGGGAACCATGTACTGCGGGACAGCCACCACCATCAGGTTTTTAAAACTGTCTGTGTCCACCAGACGGAATGACAGCATTTCAAAGGCCAGGCTTTTTGAAATGCTGGCATTCAGGGCCAGGGATCGCGGGTGGGTAGGGGGGTGCTTCCTCTTTCTCTCCAGTGTTTGGGAGATGGACAGCTGTAAGCTTCCATGGGAACAAGGTGTGGAAATGCTTGGGGATGGTGGCGGACATGGTGGCATTGCTGTCACATGGTCTGTTTGCTGGGCGGCAGGTGACACTGGCACTGTAGAGGTGGAGGAAGATGCCGAGGCAACAGCAGAAGAGGAAGCAGGAGGAGCCCGAGATCTTTCTTGAAATTTGAGGTATTTATTCCACTGAAGCTTGTGCTTTGCATTTAGATGCCTGGTCATGCAGGTTGTGCTCAGGTTTAGAACATCTATGCCTCGCTTCAGGCTCTCATTGCACAGCATGCAAACCACTCGTG
>BLSH010191992.1:18906-57539 GCA_018402905.1 Glandirana rugosa
CTACTGTCGTGACCTTGGACAAGTAAATTTATATACAGTTATGGTAGAGACTTACGTTTTGTGTAGTTTGGAACTTCGTCTAACCGATGTCGTCGTCTTCTGGTGTGGACCACGGTGAGGACAGTCGATTCTTGTCCTTTGACTCCAATGTTAAACATGTCCGAGTGGTTTTAACCTGTTATTTTCTAATCTTGATCTTGATCAATCGAGATGGTACAACCTTGTAGACTCCTTCTTCACAGGACTTCTTATAACAAAACCTCTCGACCCATGTTCGATGTCTACTACCTGTAAGTTCCCTACAGGGCAGGAATGTCCATCATCTGTAGCTTGTACCCAGCTCTCCAAAACAATATTCTTCAGGACACTTCTTCCTCAGATGTTCCAACATGGTAGAGCTAACTAGTTCTAGTTCTAATCTTTTATTGTCCAATTTTGGTGAGCCTGTACAAATTGTAACCTCAGTTTCCTGTTCTTAGCTGACAGGAGTGGCACCAGGTGTGGTCTTCTGCTGCTGTAGCCAATCTGCTTCAAGGTTTGATGTGTTTTGCATTCAGAGATGGTATTGACATATATTTAAATGAACAGGTTCCAGTGCTGTCATCCTTGTCCTAACTTTACATCCCAGAGCATTCTTCCCCAACCTTGTAACCTCAGAGGAACCCTTGAAATAAAGTTCTGGTCTCCGGGAACCCCTGGTTAGATTAGTCCATCCAGGGTCATTGGAAAAATGGTGGTGGTAAGTGGGAAGAATGCCCCTCTTAGAGGGTGGCCAGAATGACTCACATGCAGTCATGCTGCTGGCTCTGCCAAGTAATGTTGGTCCTGGATCTATGCAGGCACCATCCGATCGGAGGTCGATTAGCCACAGCTCAAGGAGCCCCTAGCCACCCCTGGAGGAACCTAAGCATTCCACTGAACCCTGGTTGAGAATTGTTGACCTAGAGAATCCAGGAAGCAAGCATGCAGACAATGATGTCTGAAAAGCCTGAACTACTCCCTTCATGTTAGTTTTTTAAACTCAGTGGTACAATAGGTAGAGAACCAGAGTTTAGGATGGCAGCTCTAGAGCTTGGACCTTTAAAAACAAGTCAAAATGTGTTACCTCTAAAGCTGGCCATACACTATACAGTCTTAATGCACAATTTCTGTGCAATCTCCTTTAGTTTCACCAAAACAATGTAATACGATGATAAACCTAAACAATCTATTCAAAGCATCAAATCACACAGGCCCTTGCACGTGTAGTGCAGACACCTGATGGGCTCTGCAGATTTGTCCCAGGTTCTCTCCTCATGTGGGTGCAAAGCAGCCATGCCTAAAGCAGCACAAACTCTCACAACTCAAGGACCAGGCCGGAAGTATATTTTTAGGTTTTAATGTTCATAGAACTTGGGTAGGATGTAGGGTGAGCTTTAGGATACTCCAAATGTTAGTGCTCAAAGTAGTAGAGGACACTCTTTGCCTTATCTCTACTCTTAAGGCTAACTCCCCTCTTAACTGACAATAGGAGAACCAGTAACCCAGGGACTCCAAGCCCTGGAACAGGCCCAACTCATCAACACTGGAGCATATGCTCAAAGGGTTAAAGCAGCAACAGTCACTAAGATGTCTCGGTCCAGCCTATATACACACTGTCCCCATATACATGGCTGCCTCTGCCCAGTATTGGCCAGACACTTCTCCTGTGAACCTCCAGACCAGACCCTCAGTGAACCCCCTTTGAATTGGCTTCAGCTTCTTTCAGAAAGTAGGTTCCCCAGCCCTCCCTAGGCTGGGACCTCAATGAACTCCTACAGTCTTCAGATATTCTGCCCAGAAGAGCAGCAGCCCTTCAAGCTGTGAAGCCGGGTCTTCTCTTCCTGGACAAGAACCCTGCTATTCTAGGCCCCAGGCTATTAAAAACAGAACTTCACCTATAACATCTTGATCAAAATAATGTTTATTAGCAATAGCATACATTCCACAAAAATAATTATGCTGTGCTGTAAATTGCCTCTGACTTTCCTCCTGTTTATACAGTTGCATAGATAGAAGAATCACAACATAACATAGGGATATGTAAACACATATTCACACCATGGTGTCAAGTATAAGTACATAGAGTATAGAATTCTCCACACACAGTATGTTACAAAAGTGAGTACACCCCTCACATTTTTGTAAATATTTTATTATATCTTTTCATGTGACGTCACTGAAGAAATTACACTTTGCTACAATGTAAAGTAGTGAGTGCACAGCTTGTATAACAGTGTAAATTTGCTGTCACCTCAAAAATAACTCAGCACATAGCCATTAATGTCTAAACCGCTGGCAATAAAAGTGAGTACACCCCTAAATAAAAATGTCCAAATTGGCCCAATTAGCCATTTTCCGCCCCCAGTGTCATGTGACTCGTTAGTGTTACAAGGTCCCAGGTGTGAATGGGGAGCATGTATGTTAAATTTGGTGTTATCGCTCTCACTCTCTCATACTGGTCACTGGGAGTTCAAAATGGCACCTCGTGGCAAAGAACTCTCTGAAGATCGGAAAAAAAGAATTGTTTCTCTACATAAAGATGGCATAGGCTATAAGAAGATTGTCAAGACCCTGAAACTGAGCTACAGCATGGTGGCCAAGACCATACAGCGGTTTTACAGAACAGGTTACAGGTTCCACTCAGAACAGCGCCTCGCCATGGTCGACCAAAGAAATTGAGTGCACATGCTCAGCTTCATATCCAGAGTTTGTATTTGGGAAATAGACGTATAAGTACTGCCAGCATTGCTGCGAGGGTTGAAAGGGTGGGGGGGGTCAGCCTGTTAGTGCTCAGACCATACGCCGCACACTGCATCAAATTGGTCTGCATGGCTGTTGTCCCAGAAGGAAGCCTCTTCTAAAGATGATGCACAAGAAAGCCCGCAAACAGTTTGCTGAATACAAGCAGACTAAGGACATGGATTACTGGAACCATGTCCTGTGGTCTGAGGAGACCAAGATAAACTTATTTGGTTCAGATGGTGTCAAGCGTGTGTGGCGGCAAACAGGTGAGGAGTACAAAAACAAGTGTGTCTTGCCTACAGTCAAACATGGTGGTGGGAGTGTCATGGTATGGGGCTGCCGGCACTGGGGAGCTACAATTCATTGAGGGAACCTTGAATGCCAAAATGTACTGCGACATACTGAAGCAGAGCATGGTCCCCTCCCTTCGGAGACTGGGCCGCAGGGCAGTATTCCAACATGATAATGACCCCAAACACACCTCCAAGATGACCAATGCCTTGCTAAAGAAGCTGAGGGTAAAGTTGATGGACTGGCCAAGCATGTCTCCAGACTTAAACCCTATCGAGCATCTGTGGGGCATCCTCAAACGGAAGGTGAAGGAGCGCCAGGTCTCTAACATCCACCAGCTCCATCATGATGTTGTCATGGAGGAGTGGAAGAGGACTCCAGTGGCAACCTGTGAAGCTCTGGTGAACTCCATGCCCAAGGGAGCTAAGGCAGTGCTGGAAAATAATGGTGGCCACAGAAAATATTGACACTTTGGGCCCAATTTGGACATTTTCACTTAGGGGTGTACTCACTTTTGTTGCCAGCAGTTTAGATATTAATGGCTGTGTGTTGAGTTGTTTTGAGGGGACAGCAAATTTACACTGTTATACAAGCTGTACACTTACTACTTTACATTGTAGCAAAGTGTCATTTCTTCAGTGTTGTCACATGAAAAGATAGAATAAAATATTTACAAAAATGTGAAGGGTGTACCCACTTTTGTGAGATACTGTACATGTGTAAGATATTTGGTACATATATGGTACACATCTCTAAAATATTGGTAAACAATATGCAGTTATATAGCATATAATACGTATACACTATGATAGTCTATTAGGGCATACTCACAGCACCAAGAGATTGATAATATATAAACCTGCACGGAATGAAAGGCTAGAGGACAGTAGCGATTTCAATTCCCTCATTCAAACCACAGGGCGAGAGGACATCAAGATTATATATCCAAAACGTTCCTCGAGAACAAAATCTCTTGAAACGTTTGGCCTCGTGGAGAGATTTGGACATTTGTTCTATCACCCACACCTGTAGCCCCACCGTGGATTTGTGGTGAAACTCAGCAAAGTGTTGGGGGACACTGTAGAGATCTTTACCTTCTTCTATGAGTCTTCTATGTTGGCCAAACCGCTGCCTAAGAGGGCGAATGGTATGGCCAACATAGATCCACCCACAGGGGCACGTGAGTTCATAGACTACAAAGTCTGATGAGCAATTGTAAAAGTTGTCCAGCTGGTAGGTTTTCCCCTTGTAGCAAAAAAGAGTTTTAATCATGCTGGACAAATCTACAGTACATGCCTTACAAAGGGCCTTGCAGGTAAGGTTGCCACCTGTCTGGGATTCACCCAGACAGTACGGGTTTTGAATCATGTGTCCGGGTCTCCTTCTCCCTGGAACCTGGACACACAATCCAGACTGCACTGTGGTTCTGTGCTCCATCTGCTCAGCTGGTGGAGGAACATGGGGAGTTAAAGCGGTAGTAAACCCATCCATTTAACAGTTTAAAAATCAGTGCACGTGCCGGAAATGTAACACTCCAATTGGTTGTGCTCTAAACCAAACTGTCAAACCATCCAATGGCTGGTGTCATAGCTGATCACATGTGCAGCACCATGGCAGTTGTAGATTAAACAGAGGCCAAGATGGCAGCTTCCGTGGCTGAAAATGATAGGAGGGTTTACTACCACTTTAATGTTCTCAGGAGCACGTTCTTATCTTTATTCAGCAGTTCAGACAATCTAATCTGAGTCCCAACATCAAGATCCACCGGGCAATGTAATTGCCAGGGACCCCAGCACAAGGATTACTCCGCCGGGACTATTTGACGATTTTCGGGCTGAGGCGGAGTAATACTTTCTGCTATAATACAAATCCAAAAAAGAAATATAAAAAAAAAATGTATTCATCAGTTTAGGCCAATATATATTCTTCTACATATTTTTGGTAAAAAATACTCACAATAGGCGTATATTGATTGGTTTGTGCAAAAGTTATCACTTCTACCAATATGGGATAGATTTGGGGACTTTTATTTACTTATTTTTTTACTGGTAATGGCGGCGATCTGTGATTTTTAGCAGAACTGCGACATTGCAGCCAACAAATCTGACCCCAAATGACACTTTTTGGGGACCAGTGACATTATTACATTGATCAGTGCATACATTACACCAGCAGGGAAGGGGTTAACACTAGGGGGCGATCAATGGCTTAACTGTGTTCCCTCTGCGTGTTCTAACTGTAGGGGGGATGGGCTGCCAGGGATATCACAGAGATCGCTGTTCCCGATCACTAAGAACAGCAGATCTCTGACATGTCCCTTGTCAGAATGGGGATCTGCCTTGTTTACATAGGCAGATCCCCATTCTGCCTCTGTGTACAACGATCACAGACGACACTCAATGTCCGCCGGACCCACGGGCGCGCTCCCCGGCATGCGCACGCCTGCAAACTCACATGGACGGACCGACATACAGGTATGCCGGTTAGCGCAGGAAAGCCAGCCTATACCACTTATACGGCGGCTGGTCGGCAAGTGGTTAAGGGGGTGTGGTAGGGGGCGTGTCCTGTGCCTACTTAGTGCTAATAGTTGTCCCTCATTCCCATCTCAAAAAATTGGAAAGCGTGCAAGAAGCATCTCATTGATAATGACTCTTGAAAGGAGTCATGAGACTGGGTGCTGTGATATTTTCAGGAAGCAATGTACTGCAGCCTGCCAGCCCCTCCCACCAGCCATGATCTGACTGCATTGCATAGCGAAGCACAGATGCCCAGTGATGACATCACTGCGACTAAAATAAACTATGTAATGAAAACAGAACGGTTTTATTTGAAAAACTCATTAGCAGGTTGATAAGTGGAATTGGTCCAGAGGAAAGCAATGTTTTTGGATTTGTATCCCTATTAGAATAGAATATTTTACATTTTTTTTTTAAATAACAAAATGTTTTATTGGGTTATCACCAGTTCCTCATAGATACGACTTTAGTTTAGTTTCCCCTTCCTCTTGCTAGGATTCTTTATGAATTCTTATCTGAGTAAAGACGAAAGGAAGGGAAATTACACTTTCAATATTAAGTACTAAAAATAATAATTCTATATACCATAGAAATACCCAGAGAAGGGGACTTTACTTCGCTACTCCACAATACTTCCTCTCTGGGTGATAAACAACACTAAATTAGTTATAAATATTCACTATTTAAATAAACTAGAAAAGTGTACCTGTTCCATGAAAGGTCATACACTCTACAATCTGATTGCACAACCTCCTTTAGATCTATTATCAACTATACAGTACTGAGGTCTACCTGATTGGATACTAATTGACTGGATTGTTTAGGTTTGTCCTCATATAACATAGTTTTGGTAAAGTTAAAGCGGTAGTAAACCCATCCATTTAACAGTTTAAAAACCAGTCACATTTCCGGCACGTGCCGGAAATGTAACACTCCCATTGGTTGTGCTCTAAACCAAACTGTCAAACCATCCAATGGCTGGTGACATAGCTGATCACATGTGCAGCATCATGGCAGTTGTAGATTAAAAAGAGGCCAAGATGGCAGCTTCCTTGGCTGAAAATGATAGGAGAGTTTACTACCACTTTAACCACTTCAGCCCCGGAAGGTTTTACCCCCTTCCTGACCAGGCCCTTTTTAGCGAAACTGCACTGCCTTATTTTAACTGACCATTGCGCCGTCATGTGGCGCTGTACCCAAATAAAATTGGCATCCTTTTGTTCCCACAAATAGAGCTTTCTTTTGGTGGTATTTGATCACCTCTGTGGTTTTTATTTTTTGTGCTACAAACAAATAAAGAGCGACAATTTTTTAAAAAAATGATATTTTTTACTTTTTGCTATAAAGCATACCCAATAAAAAAATGTAAAAAATCAAATTTCTTCCTCAGTTTAGGCCAATATGTATTTTGCTACATATTTTTGGTAAAAAAATCCAAATAAGCTTATATTGATTTGTTTGCGTAAAAGTTATCGCATCTACAAACTATGGGATATTTTTATGGAATTTTTCTTTATTTTTTACTAGTAATGACGGCGATCTGTGATTTTTAGTGTACTCATTTTTTATTGAAAATAAAATTACAACAGATACATTGCGTTGATCAGGAATCAGTACAATTTTTACCATGTAGTTAGGTACATCTAAGGTAGTTATATACATTGTATACCAGGATGAGACCTTTCAATTCCTGAGGTACATTAGCATGACAATATATTAACGTAGGTAACCAGCCTGACGACCTGTCTGTAAAGAGAATAGAAACGCAGAACTTAAACAGCAACATCTTGTGACACAGGTGCCAGGCCCTGTGGTCGTATCATGCCCACTGGGGGACACCCTTATATGGCATAGACCCTGAGGCCCAGCGCCACCCCAGGCCCGCCCCAGTAGGGAGCAAGCTGCGGACCTCGGGCCAGCACGGGGCCCCCTGCCCCACACCGAGTGCACCCCAGATAGGCGAGAATTTGAACCTGGTAAAGGTACAACATCAACATAAACATTAGCATATCATCAGTCTGACCCTGGACTTGGATTACTATTAGGTTTAAATAAAGACCGAATGGGGGGGGGGGGGAAGAAAGATGGGAAGGGAAGATTGTGAGATTAGGGAATTAGACTTTTCGGGGCCACAATGACCATTCCAAGTGGTACTTTTCAGCTTTACCCTCTTTGTAAGCCAGAATTTTTTCTAGGTGGGAGATATCATTTACAATTCTTATGACCTCGCTGACGTTAGGTATATCGTTGGATCTCCACTTGCTCACTACAACTGACCGAGCTGCCATAAGAATATGCATGGATAGTGCTCTTAAGGAGACATGAATATGTGACACATTGATGCCTAAAATTGCTTGTTCTACGTTGGGTTTAACAAAGTTGCCTGTGACTGTAGAGACTAATTTAAAAATTTCATTCCAAAAACTCCGAAGATGTTTGCAGGACCAGAGTGTGTGCAATAGTGAACCGACTTGTCCACACCCTCTCCAACAAAGGTTCGAATTAGTTTTAGAGAATTTGGCTAGGATGTAAGGTGTGTAGTACCACCGTAATAGTATTTTTGTAGAGAGTTCCCTGTAGTTGATGCACCTGGAGTATTTATGGTTATGCTTAATTGCAGCTAACCATTGTGTGTCGGAGTAGTTCCTTCCTAGTTCCTCTTCCCATTTTTGTAAGGGTCAAGGTTTATAAAATTTGGATTTGGAAGACAGGGTACTGTAGATCAAGGAGATGCCTTTGACCTTGGGGTCTGTGGAGTTTAGAAACTTCCAGATAGACTCAGTTACTCTGTAGTCTTGAAATGTATGTAGGCGCAGTAGCGAGGCCATCCTTAGATATGAAAATTTTTCAGTGTCAGGCAAGTTATAGGTAGAAGACAAACTTAGGAAAGATCTTAGATCATCCCCTTCATATAGATCTTGGATGTCATGTATACCTTTGGTTTTCCACTGCAAAAGATCTATGTCAGGTATACACCATTCAATGATCTCTAGGGGATTTGGGATTTTTACGGATGATTCGGGTAAGTCAGCCTGTCTAAGATTTTGTACAAGGTATGTCCAAGCATGGACAGTGGCCAGGATTGTGGGATGGTCTGAAGTTAATCCTTTGGGATTATGGATTCTAGACATTAGAAAGGACAATGGAGATTTATTCTTCATCCATGCCCTTTCGAGTTGGAACCAAGGTTTGGGGGGGAGATTGTTGAGCCAGGATTTAAGTTGGTCTAAGACCGAGGCTATATAATATTCTTTTAGGTCTGGGAGACCTAGGCCTCCCACCAGGGCATGTCTCTTCAGCATACCCGGTGGGTATCTAGCTTCCTTACCATTCCAGATGAATTGGGACATAAGTTTTTGCAAGGTGGAAAAGAAGGCGTTAGGTATAGGGATGGGAAGGGTTCTGAATTTATACAAAAGTTTTGGTAATAGATACATCTTGTACGCAGCTAGTCTTCCTGACCATGATAGGAAATGAGTTTTAATTCTGTTCATCTCTTTTTGTAATTCTGGAATCAAAGGTTCGAAATTTACTTTATATAAGTCCTTAACTGGGAATGTTAATTTGACACCTAGATATGATAATGGGGAATCTAGCCAGCAGTAGGGAAATTTCCGTGAGAGTTTTAATTTCATTTTGGGGTTGACAGCTATACTCAGTATTTGGGACTTGGATGCGTTGATTTTGTAATATGCTATTTCACTAAATTGTTCCAAAGTCTCATGGATCTCTGGCAGAGAGGTGGTCGGCTCTGTGACTGACAGCAGAACATCGTCTGCGAATAACGAGATAGTGTGATTATGACCCTGAAAGGGTTTACCTTTTATGTTTGGGTTGGTTCTGATTTTCTCTGCCAGAGGTTCCATGAGCAGTACAAAAATTATTGGAGATAGGGGACAGCCCTGTCTGGTGCCGTTAGTGATTTTAAAGTTTCTAGAGAATAGTCCTTCTGTAAATACAAATGCTGAGGGTGAGGAATACAGTGCTGTGATTGCTGAGAAGATCTGACCATGTAGACCAAATTTACGGAGAACCTCTTTAAGATATCCCCAGTGGACTCTATCAAAGGCCTTCTCTGCATCCAAAGCAAGGAGCAGAGAAGGCCTCTTCGATCCCTCCATGGAGTGTAAGAGATTTATCATCCTTCTCGTGGCATCAGGGGCCTGCCTACCTGATACAAAGCCCACCTGATCCGGGTTTATCAGACTGGGAAGCAGTCTGTTTATTCGGTTCGCCAGTAGCTTGGCATAAATCTTCACATCCACATTTAATAAAGAGATAGGTCTAACATTTTTGGGATCATTTGGCTCTTTCCCCGGCTTGGGGAGAGTGACAATTGTTGCAGTCAGCATTTCAGGAGGAAAGTTGGCAGTGGCAGCCGCAGTCTGAAAGACCCTCAACAAATAGGGAGATAAGATCTCGGAAAAGATTTGATAGTACTCAGACGAGAACCCGTCAGGGCCACGGGACTTATTTTTGGGTAAGCATTTAATTGTTGTTGCTAATTCCTGGTCTGAAAAGGGTTGGTTCAATTTTCCGAGATCCTCAGGGTTAACCGCAGGGAGATTAATTGATTGTAAAAAGTCAGATATGGTATTATTTGTGGGCTGTGGGGTATTTGGATCTGTGTGTAAGTTATATAGGGATTCGTAGTAATCGCAAAAAGCGTTGGCGATATCAGATGGGTTGTAAACTTTGGTTTTCGTGATAGGGTTATAAATGGAGCCAATTTTTTGTTTGACTATTGCAGCTCTTAATTGAGTTGCTAAGTGTTTCCCTGCTTTGTTGCCATACCCATACGTAGTGGCCCTCAGTCTCCTAATGGCCCGTTCATGCTGGCATGTCAACAGGGATCTGAGTTCTTGTCTTTTGTGGAATAGTTGCTCTCTAAGTGTTTGTGAGGTGGCGGATTTATTGTCTCTTTCCAATTGTGCAATAGATGATAGAAGGTCCTTCAGCTGCCGCTCCCCCTGCCTTTTGATTTTTGTAGACAGTTGAACTAGTATACCTCTGATATAAGCTTTGTGCGCATTCCATAAGGTAAAGGGATCCTCGACCGAGGGGGCATTTATTGTAAAGAATTCTTCCAAGGTTTTCAGTAATAATTTTCTGTGTTCAGGTTGAGAAAAAATGTGGGTGTCATTTCGCCATCTATTTGCCCTGGTCTCAGCCCGAAGATCCCCCACCGTCATGGAAACTGGCGCATGATCAGACCAAGTTATAGTATGAATTTCAGACACCGTTATATTCTGCAAAAGGAACCTATCCACCAGGAACAGGTCTATTCTGGAATAAGTTCGGTGAACATTTGAGAAGAAGGTGAAGTCTCGCTCATTAGCATGTTGACACCTCCAGACATCGTAGAGGTTCGCTGTGGTAAGAAATTTGTCCACAGAGACTCTATGTTTTTTAGGTCTTGCCTGGCCGGAAAAATCAAGGTCTTTGTTCGGTATGGCGTTGAAGTCTCCACAGAGGATGGTATAGCCTTGTTGTAGACGAGTGATTTTCTTCCAGAGTTTGTTCAAAAAGGAGATTTGTTTAGTATTGGGTAAGTATACGTTGACCAAGGTGTATTTAATACTATTAATTTCACATTTAACAACCAGGAATCTCCCTTGGGGGTCTTCTACTTTATCCAGTATAGAAAGTTGTAGGGAGGCTCTAAATGCAATGGCCACTCCTCTTTTCTTACATGGGGCATTTGCCATTAGGACGTGGGGAAATCTTTTATGTTTGAATGTTGGGGGGTTGTTTGAGTTGAAATGAGTTTCTTGAAAACAAATAATATCGCATTTTAAAGTGTTCGCTTCTTTCCATGCTAGCTGCCTTTTGAAAGGGCTATTTAAGCCTTTGACATTTAAAGAGGATATGCGGAAGGGCATTGTATCAATTGTAGGGAAGCGCTAACACTGAGTCTAGTTCCAAGAGATGTAGAGCTGATATGTTGAACGAGGGGGGTCTCCGAATCTATGTTATTCGGAATTAATCAGTGATGGTAGAAAGGGTGGAAAGCAACCTTGAATAGAAATGTAAACTTCTGTCCCGTACCTAGGAGTAGGGAGAATTCAATTTCAGTGTTGCGAGATTAATTAGCACAAAAGGTGGACAATATTTGGGTTAGTCCAGTGAGAGAAAAAAGTATCCGGTAAAAAAATGCGATTCGAAGCGAATCTGTGTGGTCAACTGACCACTCAACTTGGGGGAATAAAGAGAGTAAGGAAGACTGGTTACCTCCATTGGGCTGCCAGATCCAGTGTTGAGAAGATGTCAATGATGCTTTACAGTCAATCGACTTCGTTGTCTGTGTCTTCACTTTGAGGTGGAGCTGAGTCCGGAGGCACGTTGTGAGAAATTTCCTGGTTTTGCAGAATGTTCCATTTCTGTAAAAGAGATATCCCTTCCTTCACTGTTGTGATCACATATGACTTTTCCTCTTTTGTTATTAGTAGCTTAGCTGGGTATAGCCATCTGTAGGTAATACTGTGGTTGTTCAATGGTTTCGTGATCGTGGCTAGTTGTCTTCTTTGCTGTAAGGTAAACGCCGAGAAGTCATTAAAGAAGGACAACTCTTGTAAGTTATCAGGAAGGTTATCTCGGTATCTTGTAGCCCGCATGAAACGGTCCTTAGTGTGAAAAAAGTGAATTCTGGCTAGTGTATCCCTTGGGAGATGTTCCGGGATATGTTTGGGCCTGGGAAGTCTATGGATACGGTCTATGATTAAGTCCTCAAGTGGGGCCTCTGGTAAGGCCTCCCGAAGCACATTTTTAAAGAATTTATGTAGTTCTGTGGGCTTGATTGCTTCCGGGATACCTCGGATCTTAACGTTATTACGCCTTGAGCGATCTTCTAGGTCAGCAAGTTTCATTTTCATCTGCCATAGCTCATCTTCCCTTTCGTTATGGGCATCCACTAGCTCATTAAATGTGGACGCGAAGGAGCTCATTTTACATTCAATGTGGGAGACTCTATTGTTGACCTCCGTGACTTCCGATTTGAACTGTGTTGCTAAGGACATAATATCTGTATGGATAGTAGATCTCAGGGACATCAACATATCTTTCAGAGTCGTATCTAGGACTGGTATGTCAGCAGTAGGAAAGTTGGAGATAGAATCCTGTAATTCTCTAGTGTCCTCCAGCGAGGAATTGAAGTCACTGGTGAGGGATGTGTTATGAGAGGGATCACTCATTTTTTGTTTAGATTTTGCTGGGCTGGCTGAGGGAGAGAAGGAGGGTCCGACCTCAGCGTTAAGATGCTTTGGCAGGTCTGCAGTTTTATGTTTAAGACCAATCCTGGTGTGGTCTATTGGATTCTGCAGTGCGTGGAGGCTATCTCCATTGCTTAATAGTGGATGTTTATTGGGATGAGGAAAAAAGTCTGTCATTTTTCCCGGTTTTGAGCCCTCTTTTCTTTTTTTGGACGGCATGAGTTTTACTAGATGTAGTTGCAGTGTAGTGCCTGCTCTGAAAGTACCAGCCTCTAGTATTAGTGAAAAGTCTGGCAACCTCGGTGGAGATTATGATTGCCTTACATGGTGGACTGTGTCATCTGTCACCAGTTGATCGGGCAATAGGAAGAGAGAAGGTTATACGTTTAGACCACTATTATATTGAATGATGTGGGTACTATGGAGAGACAGTACTGCAGGCCCAGGTGTACCAAGATGGCCGCTTTGACTGTGAATCAGATCCAGGCTAGATGATGGGGATAGTAATATAGTATGGATTTTTCTCCCCTGGTACTCCCCTTGTATTGTTAGGCATTCGACTATATAGCGGAGCTGTGTTCAGATTTGCCCATGCACCTGGGGTTTAGAGCAAACAGAGAGTCCCGGTCCCCCCTAGGCCGCAACACAGGCCGATAGTTACAAGGAATTGGAGTGTATTTGCAGGGGCTTATTCAGCTTTATATGATAAGGTAGGGTCCGCTCTCTGTCTCTATGGCTCCTGATCAGCTGGGGAAGTTTCGCAGTGTAAACCGGAACGGCCGTTCCGACTAGGCCGCAAAGCCGCGGCCTCGATTTTATCGCCGAACCGCCGAGCGTGGCGAATTTCAATAATCCTTCTCTCAAAGGGATGGTAAAGGTCTGTTACCTTAACCTCTGGCTTTTGGATGTCTCAGGGCCACGGATGATGGTGGATGTAGGCAGATTGTTGTTTGAAGAACCGGAGCTCTGTCTCCACACGTCTGGTCTCATCCGCGGCTAGCCGGCGATCTGTGATTTTTAGCGGGACTGTGACATTGCGGCGGACACATCGGACACCTTTGGCGCTTTTTTGGGAACCAGTGGCACTAAGACAGTGATCAGTGCTAAAAATATGCACTGTCACTGTACTAATGACACTGGCTGGGAAGGGGTTAACATCAGGAGCAATCAAGGGTTAAGCATGTTCCCTGTGTGTGTTTGCTAACTGTGTGGGGGACTGTGTGACTGGATGAAGTCAGAGATCCGTGTTTAGTTTAGTCTCGCCTTCCTCTTGCGGGGATTCTTTATGAATTTTTATCTAAGTAAAGAAGAAAAGAAGAGAAGTTACACTTTCAATATGAAGCGTTAAAAATAATAATTCTATATACTATAGAAATACCCAGAGAAGGGGACTTTACTTCACTAGTCCACAATACTTCCTCTCCGAGTGATAAACACTAAATTAGTTAAAAATATAAAAATTAAAATATAAGTGTACCTGTTCCATGAAGGGTCATACACACTACAATCTGATTGTACAAGATCTGTTATCAACTATACAGTACAGAGGTCTGCCTGCCTGGTTACTAATTCATTTGATGGTCTAGGTTTGTCTTCATAGTTTTGGTGCAGTTAAAGGAGATTGTACAATCAGATTGTACAGTGTATGGTCAGGTTTAGAATTAACAAAACTATGAAATATGAGGACAAACCTAAACAATCTCATCATTTCGTATCCAATCACACATGCCCTTATATTACATAGTTGATGATAAACCTAAGGGTCACAATACACGTTACAATCTGGCCGTTTAATCTTTGTACAATTAACTTTAGACTTACCAAATCATAGGTTAATGAAGGGAGTGCCGACCTTCATAAGTCAGTGTGCCAAAAGACATGGTCCTGTGTACATCGGGAGCTGTGCAACTGGTGCTGATCTGACCACGAGTGTTACCACGTCTGCTATTAAAGCAAGTTAGAACAAAGAGCAAACGTGAAATTCTGCGTGGAACTGGGCGAATCTGCCACAGAGACGTTTCACATGATTCAATAAGTTTACGGGGATGCTGCAATTCGAGGTGTTTTGAGTGGCATGTGCGGGTGTTCTCCGCCAATCATCATGCACAAGTTGCCGAGTGGTTTCGACATTTTCGGGGGTTGAGTTGTTCCTGATCTTTCGCCATCTTCCAGTGTTATTCTTCCGGGCTTGAAGTGTGTGTGCCACTCAAAATTCAGTCCCAACCTCTTTTTTCTTATCCACTCAAAATACCTCGAACGACTCACTGCAGCATCGCCATTGTTGTCATCATGGACATCATTGCTGTCCATGATGTAATAGCAGACGTGGTATCGCTCGTGGCCAGAATAGCACCAGTTGCACAGCTCCCGATGTACACAGGAAGATGTCTTTTGGCACACTGACTTATGAAGGTCGGTGCTCCCTGGGACTGTGCATGCAGCCTTGTGCTGCCATCTGTTGGTGTGATACAAAACTAGTCTTGAAACTTTTTGATACCCCCTCGTATATATTAGACATGTGCAATTCATTGAGGAGACCGCACGTTTAATTTTTATTATGGTGGCACTTCTTGAGTGTACAATCTGCGAATTCCCCGCTGACAGCAGGGATGACTCATCATTGTTAGGATGTTGGCAGGTGCTGGCTCCTAACAACCAACAGAAATCACAGGCAAAAACACATTCTGGTGCGTCTTTCCATGTCCCAGTGCAGTTCCATGCAGAAAAAAAATGCAACATGTTCTACTGTTGTTGACTGCACTGGAATGCACTGCATTGGTATGAACTATGCAATTGCAATGTTAACTACTGTCCATGCGTTTTTAACTACTTGCCGACCGCCTACCACAAATGTACAGCCGCAAATCAGCTCTATTGCGCGAAACAACGTATCTGTACGTCATTTCGTGCAATAGGGGGCGCGTGTGTTGGCTGACTGGGCAGAGGGGGAGCCAATAAGCGGGTCGGGCGGACCTGGTGTCCACCGGCCATCCGCGATCATTCCCCAGAGAGGCAGAACGGCGGTCTGCCTATGTAAACAAGGCAGAACGTCGTTCTGACATTGGAGAAGATAGAGATCTTGTGTTCCTGCTAAGTCAGACCATCCCCCACCCAGTTAGCAAGCACCCCCTAGGGACACGCTTAACCCTTTGATCACCCCTGGTGTTAACCCCTTCCATGCCAGTGTCATTTGTACAATAACAGTGCATATTTTTTTTTAGCACTGATCACTGTAATAATGTCACTGGTTCCCAAAAAAGTGTCAATTATGTGTCTGATCTGTCTGCCGCAATGTTGCAGTCCCACTAAAAATCACTGATCGCCGCCATTACTAGTAAAAAAAAATAAATAAAAATGTCATCCCATAGTTTGTAGAGGCGATAACTTTTGCGCAAACCAATCAATATACGCTTACTGGGATTTATTTACCAAAAATATGTAGCAGAGAACATATCGACCTACATTGATGAAGAATTTGATTTTGTAATTTTTTTTTATTGCATGTGTATTATAGCAGAAAGTAAAAAATATTGTTTTTTTTTTAAATTGTCGCTCTTTATTTGTTTAGCGTGCAAAAAAATAAAAAAACGCAGAGGTGATCAAATTCCACCAGAAAAAAAGGACATCAATTTTATTCAGGTACAGCGTTGCACGAGTGCAATTGTCAGTTAAATTAACGCAGTGCCGTATCGCAAATAATGGCCTGATCATTAAGGGGGTAAAACTTTCTGGGGCTGAAGTGATTAATGCATATAGTGTGAACCAGCCCTGAGACAGAGAAGTTGAGCGCTTGTCTGCCAGCTTCTGGAGTCAGACATCCAACACTTGGTACATCCTGCCATCTGCTGGCTAGAGAGGGGAGGACAATGTACTGAGCAGCTGATAAAATCATTTATTTACAGAAAGGAGCACCACATGGTAATGTATTGAGGACACTGTAATGTATAGGGAGGATTTTGGGAAAAGTAAGTAAAGGTGAATTAGCCTTTTAAGCACTGAACATTCAATAGGTTTTGATTTCTAATATTTAACCACTTCAACTCTGGAAGGATTTCACACTTTAGGACCAGAGCACTTTTAGCGATTCGGTACTTCGTCGCTGTAACTGATAATTGCACGGTCGTGCAATGTTGTACCCAAACTAAATTTGTGTCCTTTTTTCCCACAAATAGGGCTTTCTTTTGGTGGTACTTGATCACCTCTGCATCATTTCTGATTGACGCTGTAAACAAAAGAAGAGCGACAATTTTGGAAAAGAAAAAAACTATTTTTCTTACTTTTTGCTAAAATACAAATCCAAAAAAAAAAATATAAAAAAACATTTTTTTTGATCGTTTTTGGCCAATTTATATTCTTCCTCATATTTTTGGTAAAAAAAATCACAATATGCGTTTATTGATTGGTTTGGGCAAAAGTTGCCACGTTTACGAATGACGAGAAATAATTTCTGGGGTTTTCATTTTTTTTTTATTTTTTACTAATGGCGGCGATCTGCGATTTTTAGTGGTACTGCGATATTGCGGCGCACATGTCAGACTATTTTGACACTTTTTTGGGACCATTGGCATTTATACAGCGATCAGTGCTATAAAAATGCACTGATTACTGTGTAAATGCCATTGGCAGTGAAGGGGTTAAACTGCAGGGGGCGCTCTAAAGTTTCAACTGTGTTCCCTCAGTGTGTTCTAACTGTATGGGGGCTGGCAGGGGGAGGGGAGAGATCTCACTTCCTCTGTCAGAACGGAGATCCGTGTGTACATTCACGGACCTCCGTTCTCTCACTGCGGGGGAGCCATCGCGGGTAGCCGGCAGAGATCAAATCCGTTCTACCCACTCCTGGCCCCCCCCCCCCCCCCGGAACACTGTGAGCTTACAATACTAGTTACCGCAGCCTCTGTCACCTGGCGGCGGTTTGCGATAACGAGCCACTCTGCTGCCATCACGCTGTGGTGGGCGGTCGGCAAGTGGTTAAAGGGTTAACCTGTGTTCAGGTGTCTGCTAATTAAACAATAGCAGACGGGATTGCTTTTTCAAATATAACATTTCTATCTTAGATTTTGTTTGTTACATGAAAATGTGTGTAGGTAGTATGTAGATTGTATATATTTTAAATTATGTATATATTGCATTGTGTTTTATTTGGAGCTCATGTTTTATGTAATTAGAAATACTACTTACAGGATGATGGAGGGGTCCATGCATTGGCCTGCAGTCTTCTCTCATGATGGTTTGCTCATTGCTTTGGGAATAAAGAACCTGATGGATGTTGTGGCCCCTTCTGATATGCTGCTCCTCTGAAAAGTGATCTGTACCTCTTCACCCTTCACGTTTTACCCTGAAAATGCTTACCCACAGCACTGCAACTGGGTGCAAGGTGGTTGTGACGCAGTTCCGTTCAGTTGAAGAGGTACCACCTGCCGAATGCAACATGCAGTTTAGTCTTTGCCATGGCATGTATACATCCCTGAGCAGCTGCATCTACTTTTTCAGGTAGGTGGTAAAAATGTGGCTAAACTGCCTGACTTTATTGCCCCCTGCCTTACTGTTTCAGCTTGCAATCTGCTGTTAATTGCTTTTCAGAGGGCAGTTGGCAAGCAGCTGGGATATGTCACCTCTTGTGTTAACCCTCAAAAGTCAAAACTCACCGTGCCACAACTGCATGCATTGCACATGGTTGCAGGAGGTTGGGCTGCTGCCCCATTAACTTGAATAGGTCCCACTGGGTGGTGGTACTGCCCACAGAACAGGACAGGGAGCTTTTGCTCAGCCATAAAGTTGTTGCATGCGCTTGTTTGGGGGAGCAATAAACTGAGGCTCAACCTCCTGCTTTTACAGCACATCTGAACCAGCCCTTAACCTTTTCTATGCCAGAGCTGTTATTGCATTTTTTGCACACAATGCTTAAAAAAGTATTTTAGCCCTAATTTGCAATATTTACCCTCTGATAACATCTGGATGGTCAAGCCAGGTCCTCCCCCACTTCCAATGTTCTCTAGCATTGGGTGGTCCTTGGGAATGCAGAGTGACTCCAATGTGATAATGTCAGTGCTGATCTCTGCACAATACACTTTTATTGGTAAACCTCTTTGTTCCAAAAAAATATGCAAGTGTATCAGCAAATCATAATTATATCCAGGAGCACCCCAGTAGGGGCACCACCCCCCCTAGTTTGCATTACAGGGGTGCATGTGTGGCGCCGGACTCATTCATTTGTATGAGGTTTTTTTTTTCAAGCCACATGATTAGAGCCAGAGGCTCTAATTGGCTTGAAAAAGGTTGGTCTCGGGGGGCAGAGCACTGCACCCAAAACCCACCCACTTGTGACACTTGCAATTCAATGTTCACTATTCTCTTCCGTCTTCTCCTTCTGGCCAGTCAGGACAGGAGGCGGATCGGGTCGGCTGGGAGGAGAAGCCGAGGAAGCCATGGAGGGGCTGAGTGCAGGGGACCATGGAGAGGTGAGTGCGGACCTGGGGGGGGTGGTGTTTTTTTTCCTCCCCCCCAAAAAAAAGTTTAGCACCAGCCACCACTGATTATATCATATCCTGTGATATATCACATTGAAAACATATAAAGTGCATCTATATCATAATAAACATATAAAGTACATAACAAAGTGCAATCCGTTGCAAAGGTGCATCACAGCTGAGTGCGCACTGCGCATGCACAAGTTGAGTGGCTGAGTGGCCTGGTAACCTTCTGGGACCTGTGACGAGTCCTTAAAACAGAAGATCCTGCTTTTGCTGGGAAGAGACATTCTAAGAGTCCATAAAGTATGCCACCAAATAAGTAAGGTAAGATGAACACGCCTACCAACATTTTTTCATGCAAGACAAACATACTGCCAAATGGTCGCAATACCTACTTTGAGCCATGTCCACACCACTACTGGGTGAAAGAGAAGGTAAATGACTGCAAGTAGCAACACAACCAAGGCAACACAAGCTTCTTCCCATCTTGTGATGACAACTTTGGTTCTTCAGTGTTCGTTTCAACTAGTGAAGATGATGCGCTAGCACCCTCAGTGGAGGATAAAGAATTTCTCAAGGTCATGGACAATGAGTCCTTTCATGATGATTCAAACAACTGGGTAGCATCCTTACCCTTTCGCTGTCCAAGAGAAAGACTGCCAGAACAATGGCATTACAATCTCTACTGAATTGAACCCGGCTGATTGTGGGACCAGAGCCGTACCTTCAGCAGCTCTCCAGGATAGTTTGTGGCTGACATCTCTAGCATTCCTATATGAGGAATCACACCTCTTTCCTTCTGAGGATGCCTACAAACTGATCAATCCTGAAGACGACAAAGAAATCAAGACTGCGAGTATTACGCTTCATACCATCATAAGTATAAAACTAAAACTGAAGTCACACCGATTTGAACCCTTTTTAAGCTGGGCCATGGCTCGCTTGATGCATATTTCCAGTTGTTTCAAAGGGAACTCATCCTCAAAGTGTCATGGTTGGCATATCTGTTCAGAATGCCCTACAGCTGTAGATATTGAACACACTGAAGAGGTCATCATCCGCTGTGTGCAACAAGAATTATACCAATAAGAAATTGATAAGATCAAGGTTGGAGTAAACCTACCTAAGAACAGTCCACTCCACAACTTAAACCCCGTGATTGAACTTCTCAGAGTTGAAGGTCGTATAGGGAGATCTGATGTGTGCAACAAGGAACAGAATCTTATTACCATACCAAGTCAACATCACATCACCACCCTGCTGGTCCACTATCATCATGAACGAGTGCAACACCAAAGTCGACACTTCACAGAAGGTGCCATCCAATTAGCTGGCCTCTGAATTGTTGGGATGAAAAGATATGTTTCTTCCAGTGAAGATCCACCTTTCTCTTATGTGGGAGTCAATGTTTTCGGGTCATTACTTGGAGGACACGTGGTGGAGTTGCTAACAGCAAAAGGTGGGCCGTATTGTTTACTTGCCTTAGCATCAGAGCAATACATATCGAGGTAATCAAGTCCATGGATTCCTCGTGTTTTATAAATGCCTTAGGAAGATACTTCTTCATCAGAGGGCCAGTTAAGCAACTAAGGTCCGACTGTGGTACCAACTTCATTGGTGTATGTAAGGAACTACCCAAGAAAAAAAAAAAACTCTTTAGCAATACACACGAAATGAGCATTGAAGAGTGACTTCAAGGCTGTGTATTATCAGCAGATGGATTGAGGACAAGAAAAGAAAGAGAGGATCGAGAAGACAGTATCAAAAAGCCTTTTTACACAATGCTCAGGATTAACCCCTTAGGTTCCACATTGAGTATAACAAGCATCCTTTACTGCATATACAGACTGATTTTACTGTTGTGGGTTTAGTAACACTTTAAGCTGGCCATACACAAGCAGACTTTAGTTCAAAATGCTTGCTTTTAAGAACATTAGATCTATTTTCTAATCATTAGTAGAGTCATATACTGATAATTTTTATACCAATGTTCATACACGCATTTATTAAACCTACTCCTGTACGGCCAACTTTAGTGAGGGGTTGTGGACACAAAAAAGAAGTCACAGAGGCAAAAGGTAACAGAGCTCGTTGTTGGTGTTATAGTGACGTTTAGAAAGGACAATATGAAAAACAGCTGCATTTTATTAAGCAATAGTAGTTGGTGTAGGGGAACAGATACACAGCAGTGAGAGCTGTGGTGTGACAATCTGACTTTAATACGAGAATATCTATCATTAACTATCTACCTATCTATATATACACTTTTCGATTTACAAATACATATAAAGTGTAAGGTGAACCAATGAGTCCCCTCAGTCAGAGCTCTGAGGAAGGAGAGAGGGAGATCAGTTACTGCCATGGGCTGATTTGCTTGTTGGATACAATTTAGCATGAGCTATTGATCTCTGTAAATAACTGGATTTTTTCACCAAAATAAATCCTAGAAAACATGAAAAAAGCCTATTGCTTCACCTGCTGGCTGCATCTGAAAACACAAAATTTTAAAGTGCACCCAAAGGTCTCATGTGTCTATTTAAGTGGAACCAATGAAGCCAAGGAAGCTGCCATTTTAGCTTCTATTCTGCAGTTCCCATGGTGTTGCACATGTGACACCAGCTATTTGATGGCTTGACAGTTCAGTTGAGGGGAACAGCAGCTGTGACAATTGTCATTCATGGCATGCCTTAAATTTTTTTGAGAAACAGTTAAATTGGTGGGTTTAGTTCCACTTAAATTATTTGTACCACCAAAGTCCAAGATCGAACCCAATTTAGCAATATAAACTGATCTGGTTCTATTAAAACTGTCAGTGCCACATAATTATTTTCTAAGAAATATGTCCCTTTGGTTTAATCAAGCTTTATAGAAAAATTGCTTGGGTGAGAAGCCACCTTGCTATTTCCCACCAATCTTTTTCTCTTATGAAGGTTCACGGTAACAGTGGTTCAACCAGAACAGTTCACAAGCACATCTGGCATCCTGCTAGGTATAAACCCATCCATTGAAGGCTGTGGTTGAAATAAATTGTATGCTAAAAAAAATTAGGTCAAGTCTTGAAGAAATAATGAAGCCAGTCAGCAAATACAAAAAAAAACTGGTGAAAAAAAAAGCATTAGTGCTCAGTCCAACCGATATTATAGTTTTGGGTGGATGCTAGAGAGTTAAGCCACCTGCCAAGGTTTATACTTTGTTGGTTTGCACACCTTTTGTGGCCATTATGAGTGGTTCCCCCCTTCTTATCTGACTTTCATTTGTGGGGGTGGAAAACTCAAAGGAAGGGTCTTAAGACCCTAAGGGGTTGATTTACTAAAACTGGAGAGTACAGAAACTGGTGCTGCTGTACATGGTAACCAATCAGCTTCTAACTTCAGCTTGTTCAATCAAGCTTTGGCAATGAAACCTGGAAGCTGAGTGGATTCTATGCAGAGCTGAACCAGATTTTGCACTCTCCAGTTTTAATAAATCAACCCCTCAATGTCTGCTAGGTGGACAGAACAGCACCAGGAATTATGGCAGGTACTGTAGATTCTCCAATGGTGAAAACAAAAATTAGATTTTTGATGAAACATAAAGGTAAGGCAGGACAGAAGACATGATGGAAATGGATGAAAAATACAAAGAGAGGAGGAATGTGAGCATTAATAGAAGAGGAGACTGACCAGACAGAAGAGTGGACTTGGATGAAAGATATGGAGAATGATGAGAGAAGAGCAGGCATAGATGGAGATGAAGGCGAATTACTAGAGAGGAAAAAGGGGCATGAATGGAAATGGTGATGAAAGGCCAGAGAGGAGAGCAAGCAAAAATGGAAGAGCGGGAGACTGACCAGACAGAAGAACAGGCATGGGTGGAAGTGGAGGAGAACGATCACAGAGGAGGACAGAGTGGGCATTGAAAAGGTGGGTAAAGTGATGAATATGAGCAGTGGATGGAGCAATGAACTGAAGCAAATTAAATGGATTGCTGAAGAGGGAACTGATGTATGAACCATTGTTCCTACCTCTAATGGCAGGTAGGGTGATTCATACAGTTCCACCTAAAGTGTGTGTGTGTGTGTGTGTGTGTATATATGTATATATATATTGCACTATATTGCCAAAAGTACTGGAATGCCTGCCTTTACATGCAACTTTAATGGCATTCCAGTCTTAGTCTGTAGGGTTCAATGTTGAGTTGGCCCACCCTTGGCAGCTATAACAGCTTCAACTCTTCTGGGAAGGCTGTCCACAAGGTTTAGGAGTGTCTATGGGAATGTTTGACCATTCTTCCAGAAGCGCATTTGTGAGGTCAGGCACTGATGTTGGCCTGGCTCCCAATATCCGCTCTAATTCATCCCAAAGGTGTTCTATTGGACTGAGGTGCAAGCCAGTCAATTTCCTCCACCCAAAACTTGCTCATCGATGTGTTTATGGACCTTATGGGTATTGTCAGTGTTTTCATATTGTGTTTATACTGTTTAAATATTGATTGTCTTAGTTTTAAATAGGAGTTCTGTCATTTTTCAGGTTGTCAGTAAAAACATTTCAGTACATTTTCCATGTTTTATCAGTAAAAAATGCTGCGGGAGGTTGTCAACACATCCCACTAGGTGCAGGAGAGGAGAATAGAAGTTCAGGAGAGGAGAGGAAAAGTGGAGGAAGTTGAACGAACCCTCAAGTACTCCAAGCAGGAAACCTAAAATACCCTTCTATCTGTATATTATACAGGATGAGCCCAGGTTCACATTGAGGGCTGGTTTGAAATTGTGTCATTCAGCTGAACTCACACAATTTCAAACAGGCAATGCAGTCCGACTTCGGGGGCAATTTGATAGCCATCTGTGCGGGTTCATGCAAAGGTGTATATTCAAATCACCCCCGAAGTTGCCAAAAGTAGTACAGAAACTACTTTTGGGAATCGGTGCGGCACCGTAAAGTCGGCGTTGCACCGATTCGGACAGTGCTGTTGCCAGCAATGGCCGGCGATTTGACATATAAAATAGCATATCAAAACAGCCCGATGTGAATGTCGGCTAAAGGATGAAGGATTCCAGTTCGAGCTGTGATCAATCCTTATCAAGACGTGAGTTTAGACTCGTAAGAAAAAAAGGAACCATACAATTGTCATTTTATATGTTCAAGAAGTTTTTAACATTTTTAATGAATGGCATTTTAATCTTCTATAAAGAGAGCATGTATATTATTATATTTTCGTAGGCTTATCAGTACATTAATACCCCCCTCCACCATTTTCTATTGTGTGCTAATGCAATGGACCTAAACTTTGACTGTAGATCCACCTTAATATCACTTTTTATTATAGTTATATATTAATAGTACAGAAGTATATCCAGCTCTTTTGACTTCCTATTGTTTTCATTTAATTTGCGTTGTACATAGCATGAGCTAGCTTGTGTTCTGCTTTTCTTTTCTCTCTCCTTTTTTTTTTTTTTTAAGAGGAGGGGTTTTTCTAGAGAGTCTAGTAAAGGCAATATTTCCGGGGTGGAAAAAGTAGTGATTCGAATTTACTGTGAAGGTTTACAACACCTTCCCTGCTGATTTTATATGCATCTCTTTTACTTGTTTCTTGTTATTGAAGGTAAGAGCTACAAGGCTGTCAAACATGCTACTTCTAATGTACACCCAGTTATGTTCTGTGATGACGTGGTTTAGTTGGGCATTCTAAACACGTTTCAAATATATTTTGCAGACTAACTCTATATACATGTATTAATGAAATATATGGGTTCCCATTGCTGATTCCTGCTTTTGACAGTGCCACCCACCTTACAGTCACTGGTATAATGACGTTGTATTGTCACAGCCAGACTCATAACCCTCACAGGATAAAACTTAACGACGATGATGATATGAGTTTATAAACACTTGCTTGGAAGATATCTACATACAGTTATGGGGTACTAGTAATAAAAATTAGTACTAATATAAAGTAGTGGTAGCCATAGTTAAATACCATGATTTCATATAATAAATATGTATATATATATTAGCTTTATAATTTAGCTTATCATGTAAAAAAAAAAGTGTGTCTATATGTACATTGTCTACGTGTGTGTGTGTACATATATATATTTTATAGAAAATACATTTTTTGATGCTAACACTGCTAAATCATGTGTTACTACTGTACATGAACAACAGGGAGGTGAAACAATTCGAACCGAAGTTGAAAACGTACTTTTTACTTTTTTTTCTTGGTTTGCCAAAAATTTGTAAAACTAGAACTTCCTTTTTGCTGTGATCCCTTCAGTTTAAGGTTAATAATCAATTATTTAATGCGGATACTCCTAAATCATAGGGAAACAATCATATTTTATATTTTTTTAATTTTCTCATTTTGATACTTTTTTTCTAGTAAGTCGAAAGGTTTCTTCCATCAATTGTACATATGTTTTGTTGCTTGCAATTGCTTGTTATTAGTTATTTGTTTTCCCCGCACAAACCAATTACCATCTCTGGTCTAGTTCAAAGACATTCCCTGGGTCCTAAAAGGTCCGGGACAACCCTGAGCACCTGGACTAAGGGCCGCTTCACTCCAGAACATGGTGCAGGAAAGGTGCACAGGTGAATGCTCTACCCTTGCAATCTGCATGCAGGAGCCAATGGGCTGTGAATGGCGGCCCAAATGCAGATCGCTGGGTTGCATTTGTGGACAACAAAGCACATGGTACCAGAGTACCTTTTAGTGTCCTGTGAAAGGTTATAGTTATAATATAATGAAAAGCGAGTGAGGTTGTGTCTTGTCTCTTGATTATTTTCTGCTGTTCGTCTGTAGAATAGAAGCATTATAATATAGCTGTGGCCATTTGTTAAAAATGCTTTCCAGCCAGAAAAGCAGATCTCCCAACTGTATGCTGGAACACCACTCCTTCCTTCTCACATATGAATTGGAATTAAAATTGGTATTAAAAACATTCCATAGTATCAAGGCTGAATATCAGGTTTATCTAAACAGGCATATCTATTGCACATAAATCCACTGGTAAAATTGCATACAAAATAGAAATAGAAACATATGTATATGTTACTGTATCTTCTGTTAAAAACACAGAGACGGTAACAACTGGTTAGGCACCAACCATTCACTATGTCTGTATAGAAAAAAGTCACATTCCACACTCCTATACAAAGGGAAATAGGCTGACGCGTTTCAGATTCAAGCCTTTCATCAGAGGCTAGTTTGTAGAACGTGTTTGCTCAGAACAATCTGCAACAGTTCTTCAACATGATGATGTGCAAAGAGAATTTTTAGTGAAATTCTAAATAGGAGACGAGAAGGATTTTGCTGAACGGACACCTTCTATATTAATGTAATGGAATCCTCCAAACTCTAGGTATTTCTTTGACATTTGCTAATGCACCATCCAGAGGAGGGAGAGGAGTTTCCTCCACTATACGTTGGCAGCACCAACACCAGACCAGCTCCAAAAGTGTGTACAACAAGGAAGGGGGGGAGAGAGAAAAGGGGAGAGCAGGGTATGACCCCCAATCAACACCCCAATCTCACCCCCAATGCATAATTCCAGAAGTACCCAAACGGGGAGAGCTGTGGCTTGGTCCAAGTGGGTCCGCAATAGTCTCCCGAGGGACCCTGGGGACAGCGGGATAGGCCGCTAGAATCCCCAATGTAGGTGGAGCCTGGTATGGAGAGAACTCCCGTCTGCATGTGTGGCTGACGCCGGCTTCCCCCCCCCCTTCCTTGTTGTACACACTTTTGGAGCTGGTCTGGTGTCAGTGCTGCCAACTTAAAGTGGAGGATACTCCTCTCCCTCCTCTGGACGGTGCATTAGCAAATGTCAAATAAATACCTAGAGTTTGGAGGATTCCATTTACATTAATATAGAAGGTGTCCATTCAGCAAAATCCTTCTCTTAGGATTCTAGAGTTTAGAGTTGAGCAGACACCTGGATGTTCGGGTTCGGGGGGGGGGGGTCGGCCGAAAAAGTTCGAGTTTGGCTCCGAACATGACCCGAACTTGACCCCGAACCCCATTAAAGTCAATGGTGACCTGAACTTTTGGGCACTAAAATGGCTCTAAAAAAGGCCTGGAAAGGGCTAGAGGGCTGCAAAAGGAAGCAAAATGGGGGTAAGAATAGGACAAGTGCCCTGCAAACAAATGTGGATAGGGAAATAAGGATAGGGGATGTGGATAGGGAACAACTTAAAATCACATAAAAAAAATAAAAAATGGAGGAGGAGGTGAATGTGGAGTAGGAAGTTGAGGAGGCGGTGACCGTGGTGGTGTAGGTGGAAGTGGCGGTGGAGGAGGAGGAGGTAGCCAACACTGTTTTTTGTTTGTTTGTTTTTTTTTCTAATTAGGGTAGCCCCCCCAAAAAATAAGTTCACTTAAGTATACCAATGGCTGTGTGAGGCCGGTATAAATGTCTATTCTGCACAAGGTACAGACAAGTCTTGTGGGATCCATGCCTGGTTCATTTTAATAAATGTTAGCTTGTCCACGTTGGCTGTGGACAGGCGGCTGCGCTTGTCTGTGATAACGCCCCCTGCCGTGCTAAACACACGTTCAGACAATACACTGGCTGCAGAGCAGGCAAGCACCTCCAAGGCATAAAGGGCAAGCTCAGGCCATGTGCCCAATTTGGAGACCCAGAAGTTGAATGGGGCAGACCCATCAATCAGTACGTGTAGGCGTGTGCACACATACTGTTCCACCATGTTGCTGAAATGCTGCCTCCTTCTAAGACCGCAGCTGGTGGTGCTTTTTGCTGTGGTGGGCTGCTGACAAAGCTTTTCCACATTTCGGCCATGCTAACCCTGCCTTCTGAGGTGCTGGCAGTGCCACAGCTGCGTTGGCGACCTCTTCCTCCTCCTCTGCCTTCACCTTGTGCTTCCACTGAGCCCCCGGTGTCATTTGGGAATGCCCTCAGCAGCGCGTCTACCAGAGTGCGCTTGTAGTCACGCATCTTCCGATCATGCTGCAGTGAGGGAATTAAGGACGGCACATTATTCTTGTAACAGGGATCCAGCAGGGTGGCCACCCAGTAATCAGCACAAGTTACAATGTGGGCAACTCAGCTATCGTTGCGCAGGCACTGCAGCATGTAGTCGCTCATGTGTGCCAGGCTGCCCAGAAGCAAAGACAAGCTGTCCTCTGTGGGAGGTGTATCATCTGTGTCCTCCATATCCCCCCAGCCACGGTCCAGTGATGCCCACGAGCTGAGTTTGGTGCGACCCTGCTGTGAACACGGTTTCTCCTCCTTCTCCTCATCATCCTCATCCTCCTCATCCTCCAGAACTGTGGCCTGGCTTGAAATTTTTTTACCTGGCCTATGCTGGTGCAGGAACCCACCCTCTGAGCCACGTGTGAATGACTGGCCCGATAACCGTGGAAATGAACCCACTTCCTCCTCCTCTTCCTCCTGTGCCACATCCTCTTCCATCATTGCCCGAAGTTTTTTTTCAAGGAGACATAGAAATGGGATAGTAACGCTGAGAACAGCGTCATCGGCACTAGCCATGTTGGTGGAGTATTCGAAACACCGCAATATGGTACACAGGTCTCGCATGGAGGCCCACTCATTGGTGGTGAAGTGGTGCTGTTCCGCAGAGCGACTGACCCGTGCGTGCTGCAGCTGAAACTCCACTATTGCCTGCTGCTGCTGGCACAGTCTCTCCAGCATGTGCATGGTGGAGTTCCACCTTGTGGGCACGTCGCATATTAGGCGGTGAGCGGGAAGGCCAAAGTTCTGCTGAAGCACAGACATGCGAGCAGCATCAGGGTGAGAACGCCGAAAGCGCGCACAGACGTCCTGCACTTTCTGCAGTAGCTCTGACATATCCGGGTAGTTTTTTAGAAATTTCTGTACCACCAAATTCAGCACATGCGCCAGGCAAGGGATGTGCATCAAACCGGCTAGGCCCAGAGCTGCTACGAGATTTTCGCCCATTATTGCACACCACCAGACCGGGCTTGAGGCTCAGTGGCAACCACTCATCGGTCTTTTGTTCAATGCCTGTCCACAGCTCCTGCGCAGTATGAGGGTTTATCCCCCAAACATATCAGTTTTAAAACAGCCTGCTGTCGTTTCCCCCTGGATGTGCTGATGTTGGTGGTGAATGTGTTACGCTGACCGGATGAGGAGCTGGTAGAGGAGGAGGAAGGGGAGTAGGAGGAGGAGGCAACAGGAGGCAATGAGAAATGCCCTGCAATCCTCGGTGGTGGAAGGACATGCGCCAAACTGCTATCCGCCTCAGGCCCACCCGCCACTACATTTGCCCAGTGTGCAGTTATCGAGATATAGCGTCCCTGCCCATGCTTACTGGTCCACGTATCAGTGGTTATGTGGACCTTGCCACAGATGGCGTTGCGCAGTGCGCACTTGATCTTGTCCCCGACTTGTTTGTGCAGGGAAGGGATGGCTCACCTGGAAAAGTAGAGGCGGCTGGGAACCACGTACTGTGGGACAGCCACTGCCATCAGGTTTTTAAAACTGTCCGTGTCCACCAGACGGAATGACAGCATTTCAAAGGCCAGGAATTTTGAAATGCTGACATTCAGGGCCAGGGATCGCGAGTGGGTAGGGGGGTACTTCCTCCTCTCCAGTGTTTGGGAGATGGACAGCTGTAAGCTCCCATGGGACCATGGTGTGGAAATGCTTGGGGACGGTGGCGGACATGGTGGCATTGCTGTCACATCGTCTGTTTGCTGGGTGGCAGGTGACACTGGCACTGTAGAGGTGGAGGAAGAGGCCGAGGCAGCAGCAGAAGAGGAAGCAGGAGGAGCCCAAGACCTTTCTTGGATTTAGAGGTGCTTATTCCACTGCAGCTAGTGCTTTGCATGTAGATGCCTGGTCATGCAGGTTGTGCTCAGGTTTAGAACATTTATGCCTCGCTTCAGGCTCTGATTGCACAGTGTGCAAACCACTCGTGTCTTGTCGTCAGCACATTGTCCGAAGAACTGCCACGTCAGGGAACTCCTTTGAGCTGCCTTTGGTGTGCTAGGTCTCTGGGTGCGGTGGGTAGTAGCAGGCCTACTGTCTAGGGGACGGTCGCTCCGCTTTTGCAACCTGCTTCCTCTTTTGCTGTGCTGGTGCCTCTGTGCGACCACTGACTCTTCCTCCAAACTGCACAGGTCACTCGCATGGCCTTCATTCCATGTGAGGTCTAGGACCTCATCATCCTCCAAATCATCTTCCACCCACCCTTCACCACTGTCCTTGTCAGTCTGCACACTGTAGAAAGCCGCAGCAGTTGGCACCTGTGTTTCGTCATCATCAGAGATGTGCTGCGGTAGGGTTTCCATGTCCTCATCCTGAAACAGAAGTGGTTGGGCATTGGTGCACTCAATGTCTTCCACTTGTGCGGCAGGGCTATGTGGATGGCCCACGGAATGCACACCAGCAGAGTCATCAAAAAGCATAAGAGGCTGCTGCATGACTTTGGGCTCAGACTGCTTGGATGATTTACAAGGGGCTGAGGTGAAAGACAGATGGCCATGGGGTTCAGGTGCCAACTCTGAGCTTTCAGCAAGGGACTGGGTGGGAGACAATGTGAAGGAACTGGAGGCATTGACAGCCACCCAATCTACTATCGCCTGTACTTGTTCTGGCCTCACCATTCGTTGAGGGGCATTCAGGCCTACCATATAACATTGAAGGTTCTGTCGGTTACTTGCACCCGAGGAAGGTATTTCACTTGTGCGTGTAGCTGGCACAGATCGACCACATCCTTTCCTTGCAACAGGAGCTTCACCAACACCACCAACACCAGCAGCACCAGCAGCACCATGACCATGACTACGTCCCTTATTTGACGCTCTCCTCATTCTGGATGCAAATGTACTATTTAGCACAAATTTTAATTATTTTTGAAACTTGCAATGTAGATGCACTTTTTAATTTTGTGCAAGAAATGCACAGCAAGGTGCAAATGTACTAAGTAGCACTATTTATTAATAATAAAAAAAGAATAAGATATTATTCTTTTTTTAAAAAACCAGCAATGTAGATGCACCTTTTAATTTTGTGCAAGAAATGCACAGCAAGGTTCAAATGTACTATGTAGCACTATTTATTAATAATAAAAAATAAAAAAAATATTATTCTTTTTTTTTTTAAACCAGCAATGTAGACGCACTTTTTATTTTTTGTGCAAGAAATGCACCGCTCACACCAGCAGCAGCATCCTCTTCCTAAACCAGTATGAGTTGATTTTATAACGCTAATCTGTCCCTCGCACCAGCAGCAGGAACCTCTCCCTATACTAGTATGAGATGATTTTATAATGCTAATCTATCCCTCACACCAGCAGCAGGAACCTCTCCCTATGCCAGTATGAGATGATTTTATAATGCTAATCTGTCCCTCACACCAGTAGCAGCATCCTCTCTCTCCCTACCTACACTAGTATGAAATGTGTGACATGCAGCGCTGCGTGACTTCAGCTTATATAGAGGCTGGGTCACATGATGCACTGGCCAATCACAGCCATGCCATTAGTAGGCATGGCTGTGATGGCTTCTAAGGGCAAACAAGTGAAACACTTTTGATTGGCTGCCCTGCAGCTATTCAACAGGCGGGAAAAAAATACCTGAACCCAGAACCCGAACCCAGACTTTTTCTCAAAAGTTCTGGGTTTGGGACACGGACACCCTAAAGTCCGGTACGTACCCGAACTTTACAGTTCGGGTTCGCTCAACTCTATTGGTGATCACAGACCTATGCGCTTCTCCGGTAGATCATTACATACTATAGTATCAGGGCTGGGTCTGAGAATAATCTATGAATTGGTCTTATATTGTCAAGAGTGTAATTTTATTAGAGTGAAAAGAAGATAATATTCAGACTTTTTTGGCTTCATACCAACTAACATAAATTTAATTAAACATTGATTGTGTATTAGAAAATATGGTAAAAGTCAAATCCGTTTAAACCTATGTATAATCTTGACATATTCCTCATTATCCTTAATTATAGAGTGGTATTAAAGTGACAATTCCTGACATGTTTCACCCGTTGGGCTTCTTCAGGGCACACATTGTCCACTAGTGGTCATAGCACTATATCAAATAAAAAGCAACATTTATATATCTATAACATTTACGGTATTACAGTAAATCTTTTTACATATATTCAACAATGTTGGTCCATCATGCTTACCCCATAATTGCTCATGTATGGCTAAGGTGTATAACCTAAATGAATTGGGCAAGTGTATGACCAAATGCGGTATTAAGGAACCACATTGTAGTTAATGTAAGAAAAAATAACACTTAGATACTTTCCAGTTTCAAAATATTGCAAGAAAAAAAGACTCATATTATAATTAATGGTTACATAACTTACATAGTCAAGTACTAAGGAAGGCCACATGGGGGCACGCTGGGTCCTCACAAAGGGGTCAAAGCCAAGATCTAAAGGGCTGAACAAAGAAAGAAAGTTTCTTTAATTTATGGGTTAAACTAAATCATGGCTGCTGCATACCACATTTACTGTATAATTACATTTCAAACAGTAAATTAACAAATGTACAAATACACACTCAAGACATCAATGTTAATAATACAGCCATTCCGGATTTTTCAGCTGCCACACAGAAGCAACGGGCTGCATTCCAGAGTATAAAACAGCGACTGAGAGAACGCAGCCTGCCCTATAGCATGCTTTATCCTGCGAAGCTCCGGGTGGTGTGGGATGGTAAGGTGCAATTTTTTACCTCACCAAGAGAAGCAAACAGGTGGCTGGAATCCTTGGGAAGTACCTGAGTAAAGGCAAGCAACGTGGACCACCAGTGTCTGCTATGATATGCTGACTTTATCAGTTCCATATTGTTACTATCTCTCTCAGTATGACTGTGTTTCAACATATTCTTTTCTCATCAATCAAGGCCTCAGCCAAAATTTATTGATTGCTCCGTGATGCGGTACCGAGACCGCTTACCTATCCATTGCCTGATACCCCCTCACCCTTATTCTTTTCTTCAGTGACTTGGAGACGCACTCCCACCTGGAGTGACAAAGTTGGGATGTTATTAAGGGTGAAGGCCTGCGGTATGTTTGGGATCGCGGGCAGGGAGGGAGGGTTTGGTGACTGGCTCCTACTGAGTGCTGATGTTCGCACCAGAATGGGTGTCAAAATTTTCTCTGATCTGTTTAATTTTTTGTTTTTCTTTTTTGGTCGTTACCGGATTTATAAGTCATCATACTCAGCAATGTGCTGCCACCATACCACACAAATATGGAACATCCGCTGTCTCATCAAGTGGGTGAGCATTCGGAGACTGATGATCACGCCTGATAAGTATATTTTACAGCCATCTTCCACAGGATGGGTACATGACTGTAACATACAATATGGGGCCAGAAGCTAGGATGTTTGAGGTTTTTTCCTGGAATGTGAGGGGTCTAAACTGCAGAATCAAGCAGGCTCTGGTGTTTAAATATCTTCAAAAGTACAAACCACAAATACTGTTCCTACAAGAGACCCACCTGACTGGCTCTAAAATAATGGCACTTAAACATGCACACATAGGTCATGCTTACCATTCTATGTACTCTAACCATGCTAGGGGTGTTTCCATACTAATAGCTAAGACTTTGCATTATACTCCTAGGAACATTGTTACAGACCCCTTTAGTCGGTATGTGGTTGTGGTATTATTGATTGATAGCATACCTCACACATTTGCAGCGGTGTATATCCCACCCCCCTTTACACTAGTAGTATGGGAAACCATGTTGGCAAAAATATTGATGGTGGCTGAAGGCCCTTTGATAATAGCAGGTGATTTTAATACTGTACTGTCGGCAGAAATGGATAGATTTCAGACTGTATCTAAATGTAATACCCCATTACTAGCATCCTTACCACAACATAATCTAGTGGAGGCCTGGCGGTGGAAACACCCAGACACTAAAGAATATTCCTGCTTCTCCTCCACCTACAATACCTTGTCACGTTTAGACATGTGCTGTGTGTCTGAGGAGACTCTACCCAGGGTGGTGAAAATACAATACCTCCCAAGAGCGGTCTCGGACCATTCCCCCCTGCTGCTAACATTGTCCCTGGGACAATCCTCTGGATATAAATTATGGAGGCAGAGTCCCATGTGGCTTGGGGAGGAATGTTTTGAGACTATGGTAGCCAAGTCTATTAAAAACTTCTGGTCGGAGAATGTAGGGGAGGTTCCAATGCACATCACCTGGGATGCCTTTAAGGCGACATTAAGGGGTTTGATCTCTGGGATAGTTAAAAAGTTGAGGTCAGATAGAGAAAGTAGGATACGAGAATCTGAGCAGGCTGCTACAGCGGCCGAAGTGGAATATATTAAAAACCCTTCTTCCTCTAACTTCGAGATTTGGAGAGACTTGGCACGACAACTGGAACTTGTCCTAATAGAGAAAACCCAAAAGAAGATACTATACCAGTCTCAAAAAATCTTTGAGTTCGGGGACAAAAATAGCAGAATACTGGCGTACCTGGCTCATTCGCAGCAACCCCCTATATCCATACCCTCGATAAATGACGCGAACGGGACCCTGTGTGAGTCCCCGGCGGATATAGCGAGAGCCTTCGTTTGGTTCTATTCGGACCTGTACACATCACGGGTGGACTACACCGAGGGGGAGGTGCTAAAATATCTGGAGCAGATCCCCTTGCCGGTGTTGTCTCCAGGGGACGCAAAGGAACTGGACCTTCCCATCACGACCCAGGAAATAGAGGCAGCTATTCATTCCCTTACCCCAAATAAAACCCCCGGTCTTGATGGGTATCCAGTTGAATGGTATGCCACGTATCAAGGGTTTATGGCACAGAACTCTTAGAGAGGCCCTGATAGTACTGATCCCCAAGCCAAACAAGGACCGCCAACTATGCGAATCCTATAGACCAATCTCGTTAATTAATGTGGATGGGAAAATATTGGCCACTACTAGCTACTAGCCAGAAGACTTAACAAAGTTATAACGAAACTGATTCATCCTGATCAGACGGGCTTCATTACAATGAGGTCTACAGCTATAAATCTTAGAAGCTTATTCACAATCCTACAGTCTGAGGGGTCTGACCCAGACACAAGGATTGTGATTTCCATGGATGCACATAAGGCATTCGACTCTATAGAGTGGCAGTATCTAGTGGCGGTCCTTGCACGGCTGGGATTTGGTCCTAGGTTTATCACTTGGGTCAAAATACTCTATTCTAAACCAAGAGCCCGTATAAAAGTTAACCATCTTATTACAGAAACCTTTGAGATAGACCGGGGTACACGGCAGGGGTGCCCTTTATCTCCCCTGCTGTTTGCCCTTGCCATAGAGCCGTTGGCCACCGCCCTGAGAGCGGACACTGGCATTAAGGGGTGCACTATAAATGCCCTGGAGGAGAGGACGTCACTATACGCAGACGACCTGCTCCTTTACTTGGCAGACGCAGAACAGTCGGTGATCAGGGCGGTGGAAATTATCTCGGAATTCGGATCATATTCTGGATTTCGGGTTAATTGGAATAAATCCGTAGTATTCCCCTTTGATCCCGAATATACACCACGAATGCCTTCACATATCCCACTGCAGGTACTTACTAAATTTAGATACTTGGGTATTGAAATACAACTGCCTCTTGCCACCTACATACCAAACAATCGCTCTCCCCTGATGTCACGTATGAGGCAGAACCTACAGACCTGGTCTTCGTTACCTCTTGGCCTCATGGGTCGTATCAGTATCTTTAAAATGGTGTATCTTCCCAGATTCCTATATATTTTCTGGCATGCTCCGGTATATATCTCCAAAAAAATATTCACCGAAATTAATTCAATAATTCTATCGTTCTTATGGGGTAAAAAGACACCCAGGATATCTCTGGAGACATTGCAACTACCTGCTTCGATGGGTGGTTTGGCCTTCCCAAATCTTCAATGCTACTACCTAGCCTCTCAATTGACCCATATCCACTGGTGGTTCTTCCCCACAGTAGAGACTGCCTCGGTGACCACCCAGGCGGCACTGATGCAATCCTATGAGGCCTTGATTAACGTTCTGTACAGGAATGGCCCGTATCCAGAGAAGGGAGCGGACCTACTAAAACTCTCGTATAGAGTGTTCCACATTTGTAATGGAAAAGCGGGGGGATCCTCCTTAAACCTCTCACCTAACGCTCCTCTGTGGCACAACCCTAAGCTTCCCGAACTAAATATGCTTCCGGATGGACACAGATGGGTGGACTATGGCATAAAATATGCTCACCAACTTTTCTCAGAGGGCACATTTAAAACATTCAGAGACCTTCAATTAGAGTATAAGGCTCCCACTGGGTTATTCTACCGTTACCTACAGCTGAGACATGCTGTGGCGGCACAGTTTGGATTGACACGGGTGTCACTTTCGCCAGCCACGCTGGAGAAGGCTCTGTTTGAGGAGGACCACGCAAAACTGGTCTCCAGATATTACCTTCTGTTGGCGTTGTCCTCCTCCACAAGAATGGAAAAACTAGCCAGTCAGTGGAAAACAGATATTCCGTCCTTAACGGAGGAAACATGGTCGGGGGTAACGGAGAATATGCTGGTGTCAGTGATATCAGCGAGGGACAAACTGACTCAATTCTACTACCTACATAGGACCTATTTCACCCCCTCGCGTCTTTACAAAATGGGCAGACGTGAATCACCCAACTGCCAGCGCTGTCAGCAATCAGAGGGGAATTTTTTCCATATGGTTGGGCAGTGTCCTGTAATTGGGAGATTCTGGAAAACTGTGCTGGGTTTTATGGAGGATAAATTAGCTTTGCCCAATATATATTCCCCTGCCCGGTGTCTTTTGGGGGAAATGGGGGAGGAGGAGATGAACAATTCTAGAAAAAGCCTATTGAGGATACTGTTCTGCTATGCCAAAAAGGCTATAGCGATTAAATGGAAGGACTTGGAGCCACCCACGCTCCAACTATGGATAGAATTGGTTAACAAAGCACTCCCATTATTTAAGCTCACATACATGTCTAGGGGTTGTTCCAAGAAATTT
This sequence comes from Glandirana rugosa, assembly GCA_018402905.1. Classification (NCBI taxonomy): domain Eukaryota; kingdom Metazoa; phylum Chordata; class Amphibia; order Anura; family Ranidae; genus Glandirana; species Glandirana rugosa. The sequence goes on from BLSH010191992.1 coordinate 56,128, forward strand.
GGGAAAATATGGTCGGGATGGATGGACTCAGTCTCGGGGGATATTGAGGTATAAGATATGTGTGGGCCTCTAACCCATTATTTTTCAAGCTGGAGGCGGATGTAATGCATACAAAAAGGTGGTTGAAGCAAAATTGCAGTATAAAACTCAAAGGAGGGAGGAACCCCCCTCCTTATAATGCAGATAGGAGGGATGGTGGATGTGACAGTAATATGACGTTTCCGGTGTTTTTCTTTTTTTTTTTTTTTGTTTTTTGTTTTTTGACCACAGTTGATAGATATCATTGAGGGGGTGCATTGGAACCTAACGAGCTGTCGTCTGTAGATGTGCATAGACAAATATCCAATGTATTTCTAATGTCTGTACCCTCGAAACATGTGGTATTATGGATGGTTCTTTTCTTGTGTACGTTTGTAAAACTTAATAAAGTTTGCCTTTGAAAAATAATACAGCCATCAGGGTTTTTATAATGGGAAGCTGCAGCAGACTGAGTAAATCAGGTCACAAGGACCAAGTAAAGGTTCAAATCAAGGCACCAAGATGCGTGTAAGCCATTTTTCAGTTTAGTAGGGAAGGGAAAAGGTTCTTTTGCTGGCTATGCCCCACTGAGGAGATTTCCCTTCTGTTCCTGTCCTGGAAATACAACAGAAAATGACAACATAGGTATTCTTTTACATCTCATTGTGATTCTAACAACATCCAGTCCTCAAGCCCTGAAGAAGCGGGGGGCTTTCCCCTGAAACGCACTGGCAATATTTGATAAACATTTCAAAAATATATTTAAGTGGTATGAGTTTTTGTAATAGGTGCTCCTCAATACATACTACAGATCAGCTAAATTCTCTTTGTGTTGCAATTGGGGAGTTAGAAGCCTATGACCAGAACAAGGTCCAAATACACTGTATCTTAATCACTGATCTGCTCCTTTGAAGGAAGACACACTTTGTCATAAATTTATCATGAGGAGTTCTTCTAAAGTGAGTAATATTTTGATGACAGTTGTAAGTGAAACATCTATCCCCAATGGATTATTGCTCTTACCTTTTTGCCCTATTGATAACTGTAAAACTTTGACCTTTCCCTTACTTTCTGTCTTGGTAACAAAAGTCACCAGGATTTTCCAGTTTCAAAATGTCAATAGTTATCCCGTTTTTCCATTCTCGTTATTAGGTAACCCCTATCTACAAAGTGAATGTTGACAGTAGTTTTATAATGAGTGAAATCTTCTTGAGGAGTACTATTTAAATACTGTTTCACACAGAAGGAAGTTTCCTCGTCTAGTCACTAATTCTATGTCACATAAACCTGGAACAAGACCAGTATCCGAAGATTGAGGGGTTAACGTTGTGTTTCTCTTAAATCGACTAGACATCATACATAACTCCTCGTGGATAATGTTTTTGAGTATGGTG
>BLSH010191992.1:60497-99574 GCA_018402905.1 Glandirana rugosa
ATTGTCACATTTAAACGACAGGGGAGAAGCTGAGGGTAAAGGTGATGGACTGGCTAAGCATGTCTCCAGACCTAAACCATATTAAGCATCTGTGGAGCATCCTCAAATGGAGGATGGAGGAGCGCAAGGTCTCTAATATCCACCAGCTTTGTGATTTTGTCAAACGAGGAGTGGAAGAGGACTCCAGTGGCAACGTATGAAGCTTTGGTGAACTCCATGCCCAAAAGGGTTAAGGCAGTGCTGGAAAATAATGGGGGCCACACAAAATATTGACACTTTGGGCCCAATTTGGACATTTTCACTTAGGGGTGTACGCACTTTTGCTTTGCCAGTGGTTTAGACATTAATGGCTGTGTGTTGAGTTATTTTGAGGGGACAGCAAATTTACACTGTTATACAAGCTGTACACTCACTACTTTACATTGTAGCAAAGTGTCAATTCTTCAGGGTCATATGAAAAGATATAATAAAATATTTACAAAAATGTGAGGGGTGTACTCACTTTTGTGAGATACTGTAAGGATACAAAATGTTTTTATGGAATATTTCATATTTACCTGAATTCAAAAAATGTTTTTTTTTTTCAAAATTATTATTCATTTTTTTAATCCTGATCATCATATAGAAAATATAAACAACCCGCTTCTTTTTAACTAGGAATGAAGCAATGAATACTAATATACTGTTAACTGATTTTATTTTACAGGGGTAGCTATCACACTATGTCATCCTCACATATTCACTCATGCTCCTTCTGGAGGCTCATTGAATATTTCTTGTTTGGTCAGCAGTGACTCACTAAATGGAACTAGAAAGCTCTACTGGTATCGGAGGACTCGGAGGGACCCTGAAAAGCTGGAAAAAGTTGCATCCTGTAAACAAGGCAATTCTTCTGAGAAGTTCAACTGTAAGCAGGAGGCTACCCCTCCTGTTCTAGAAATACAGAATATAGGCATACAGGACTCTGGAGTATATTACTGCTCCTACTTTCAGAAAAGTAATGCTATGTTTGGCAATGGAACAGCTCTTATTACTGGAGGTAATAGATTTTTACTTTTTAATTTTGCTTAATCAAGGTTTGTGCTACATTAAAAAAATTCCGTTCCATTTCCAATTTATACTCTCTGGATCCTTTATCCTTACTGAAAAGTGATGGAGTTTTTGCCTGTGATAGACCCCTAAGCTCACTGCATATTTTTATTTTTGGTATCATGCATTAACAATTTGACAAAGCACAGGTGGGGGTGGGGTGACAGGTAAGGTTTGTTACAGAAGTGGGAGGTACAGGTGTGAAACAGAGGAGTAACCATAAGAATCTCAAAGTCCCCAAACAAAATACAGAACAAAGCATCACCCTATATCTCATTAAAACTTTATTTACTTATTTTTAAAAGGCATATGTATGCCATGCATAAATTCACTTGTCTACACTCCAGAAGGGGGAGACAATATGGGTCTCCAGCTAAATTACCAGAATTACAATATATAATCTATAGCTCACATATGACTGTCAAATAAGGCCTGGCCTTAAGAGGTAAAGGATCTGTTTTTTGGCATGTGCAGATATTGGCTAAATCTTCAAAACTTTTTGTAACAGTAAACATTGGGTAGTCCCTTCTAAGCTGTCTATCCAAAGAGACCAGATGTTCTGGAATTATTTTGAAGTTCCGCATCTTACCCATTTAAGTTCATTTCTGAAATGGTAGCACAGCATCCTTGTCAGCCGTTCTTCCAGGGTGGTTGGAGGGTACCACTTTCATTTTCATGCAGTAAAAAGGGCCCAGGATACCACTATTAGAACAGAACAAGGTGAGGAAGTGTTGAGGTGCCCGAGTATCCTAAAATACAAGTAAGGGAGTTATTGGGTAGATTTGTATTGAAAACCATATTCACATATCATATCACCCTGTCCCAGTAGCTCACCACATTTAAACACCTCCATATTGGATGTACCAGATAACCCTGCTCTGCTCTACATCTAACGTATCTTGTGTTGGCTGTGTACCAAAATTATGAGTGCAAGTTACTCACTAGGGGAGAACCTCTGGGGTAATACAAGATGGATCACAGGCTAATAGATCACAGGCTCAGCAATGACAAGCTGCAGCAAGCAAGGATAGGAGACTCTTAGCATGCATTAAAATTAGTATTTACTTGAGAGATAAAAGCATAAATCTACTACTTAACAAAACTCTGGTTTGGCTGCATGTTGAGTATGCCGTCCAGCATTGGTCACCAGTCTTCAGGAAGGATGCGATGGAAATGGAGAGACTCTAGAGCAGTGGTTCTCAACTCCAGTCCTCGGGACCCCCCAACAGGCCAGGTTTGCAGGATAACTGAAATACATCACAGGTGATATCATTTGCTGCTCAGTGATTGCAGTATTCTAGTCTGCATCTCCCCAAGGTAATACTTAAAATCTGGCCTGTTGGTGGGTCCCAAGGACTGGAGTTGAGAACCACTGCTCTAGAGAAAGGTAAACAAACTAATAAGAGGGCTGGAGGACCTCAGTCATAAGAAACATAAAATTATTCTTCCTGGAGAAGAGAAGCTTAAAAGGAGACGTGATATTTAGTACAGTCTGTCAATTCCTAAAAGTTGTGTGATGTTATTTCACATTTTCCCCATGAAGTGATGAAAATGTATTTTGTAGGAGGATGAGCCTTGGTTAGATGAATCCCACCTTACTAGACACTGTAGCTAGATGCAAAGAAATGAATGCATGTGCCTGGGGTTTGTAAATTTTCCCATTTCTTTTGAGTGTTGTAGAGCCTCTAGGTCTGTTCTGGGGGCTTTTTCCAGATCAAGTCCTATTTATACCATTTATTAATTTTTTAAGTATAGCCAAGGGATCCATCAGGGAGAATTACTCAGCAAATAAAGAAATTGTGACATCCAAACAATTTTTAGTAAATTAACCTTATATTCCACAGAGGGAGGAAGTAGCTTTGAACTTCTGTAATATGTTTTAGATGTTTAGGGAGATGTAATCAGATGTTTTAGAGTTACAGATATGGGTGAACAGGTATTTACTCATAGATGATACTTTAATATAAGTCAGGGATCCCAAAAGAGAATGTGGCAAGAGGTCTATTGGGAGGAGATTCAATTTTCCTAGTCCTCCACAGCACCCCTTGTAAAGCTTTTCACATTATCAGACTGTCTAAGTGGCTGCGGTTTGCACATTTATAGCCAGGTACGTGGCTAAAGACAGCAATTTAGGGCACCGTGTTGCAGTGCTTCTGTGCTTCCAAAGGGCTTCAGCTGAAAGGGTTAACACTACCTTACCTCCTTCCACCAGGGGGAGCTGACAAGCAGAAGTAGCCCAAGAGACTTGATAGCAGCATTGAATCATGGGAGATGAAGTCTGGGAAATAAACTTTACTATGCCAGTCTATGGATTATTGGACTACAATTCCCAATGCAAGCCAGATATAAGGGGAGAGGGAGTTGTATTCTCTCAAGCTGAATACCAAGGAACTTTCTCACTTTGCTGTAAGGAGACAGAGGTGTGCACATTCATGCCTGGCAGGAGTGTTTAAATTAGAAAACTGTCTGAACAGACATTCAGTTTTTAGGAATGACCATGAAATAGTTGTATTTGTTCTCAAACAAAGAGATTTAAATTTGTCTTAGATCATGTACACCTCAAGTGTTATTTCTGACTAGAATAACTGACTTTGTTAACTCCTTCTCCCATGCCTGCCCTTAGATAGCCTCAGGACCAACAGCCCTGTGACACTGGTGGCTCCTTCACTGCCTCCTCCTTCTAACACCATCCAGCTGGCTTGTGCAGTAAATGTGAGTTGTAACATCACTCAATGGACCTGGAATGTCTCTGGAATATGTCACAAAGGTAAAACGATCTGTAGGGAAGACCATAATGGAAAGTGGACTTGTGTAAACCTGCTCTCACTTTCAAATCACTCATGGAGCTACGGAGATAATGTGACCTGTGAAGTTTGGTGCAATTCTTCTCCTATCAAGGTCCAATGGAGGATTCCAGAAAAAAGTACAAGAGGTAAGCCTTTAATAAAAAAAAAAAGTAAAGAACCTAAATACTAAAGAGATTCTGGGCCCAAATCCACACAGTGGCAAACGAATACCGCTTCAGTGTAGGAGGACTTTGTGGACCAATTCTGTAGCATAAAACAAACAAAACAACTGCTTATCTGAGCTACTTACTAAACTCAGGTTAGTTCCTAACTAACAAGGTGCCCCCAAAACATTTAGGCAGTGCATGTACCTTTTTTAGTGTTCTGTCAGCACTCTTTTTCTTTTTTACGCAGCATTCTCCAACAGCAGAGACTAATAATGAGGTCTGGCTACCAGGTAGGATGGAGATCTAGGAGTGGAGGCTTCATCCCACCCAAAGCTCCACAAACCTTCTGGGCATCAGGATCCAGAGTAAATCTTAGTAAGCTTTGGATTAAACAAGTTTGTTGCCTCCATCTCATTCGTAAACTCTATAGCCCTGCACAATGTGTTTGTGTTCTTTACTTAAATTGGTAATAAAGGTTTGCTTTTTTAAAATTAACAAACATGTTATATTTACCTGCCCTGTGCAGCTTTTTTGCACAGAGCAGCCCTGATCCTCCTCTTCTGGTGCTCCTGGCTACCCCCCCTGCTGAGTGCCCCCATAGCAAGCTGCTTGCTCTGGGGGCACTTGTGCATGCTCACTCCCAAGCCCCATTCTGTGTGTCCATAAGACACACAGAGCACACTTTGGCCCCACCCCCCGCTTTCTCCTCACTGGCTACAACTGACAGTAGTGGGAGTCAATGACTCCTGCTGCTGGGCCTAAGCCAATGAGTAGAGAGAGAGAGAGAGGAAAGAGCAGTTGCTCTTGTGCACATGGCTGGTTTGAGATGGGGCTCAGTTAAATATTTAGTGGGGGCTGGGAGGGGATGGAGAGCTGCTTGCGGAAGGTTTTTTACATTAATGCATTAAGGTAAAAAACCTTTTGCCTTAAGGCTATTGTCACAACGGGGCGACGGGTCCGTTGCTAAGTGAGGCCTAGTCATCATTGCTCACCTCCACCATCACAGGAGTGAGCTCCCAAATGCTGAGCTCAGCGCTACTGCATCAGGGGGAAGAGCAAGTATGTTAGGGGTTAGAATCACAGAAAGAGCTCATTCCTGTGATGGTGGAGGCGAGCAGTGATAACTAGACCTCACTTAGCAATGTCCTGGGGGCATTCCATTCAGGCTTCATAAGGTATGTGAATGGCCTACACCTATAGCAAGGGCTGTATTGATCTTTAGTCAGAGCTGCACAGTTTGGATTAATCTACAAACATTCCTTACTTAGGTTTTTTTTGTAAAGGTGAACTATCCTTTTAAGGTAAATAAGTACAGATGTAAAGGGCTCCAGACCCAAAGTGACAGTTCATCATATGGATAGAGGGGTGTCTCCAAAGTAGAGGCAGGAAATGTCCAAATACCTAAGATGGAAAATTGGGGTCACGCTACCCTAGTGTGGTAAGAAGGGAGGCTTACCAGAAGCTTTTGACCGCGAACAAGTGATCAATTTGTGCCTTAGTACAATGAGCCATCCAATTAACAGCCCCAATCCTGGTCTCTCGTCAGGCACAACGAAACCTCTCAGCCAGGTAAACACAGCTTCCAAATCAATCTGTAAAACCCAACCACTATACGCATGGAGAGAGAAGAAAGAAGCCAACCATAGTTAAGTCCCGCATATAAAATAACAATTTATTTAAAAAATATTGCACTTATAAACATTTGTATAAAGCAAGCCAATACTGAGCTCCGCATACAGAAAAACAATCCAGCCATCCAACATTCCAAGATGCCAAGGAAAAATACAAGTATTGAGGTGGTTAAAAGATAAATTAAGGTGTGCTTATTCTTTAAATGTTGCCCACTAAAGTCTAGTGCAAGTCTTCTGTTACTAGTGAAAAAAAGCTGAAAAAGTCTAAATTACATGAATGAATAAATCCAAAACCCTTCACCCACCCCCCAAAAAACACAATCACATAATATTTGGTGGCGAGTAGCACTTAATCCCCAAAGATAATCTCACAAACATTGCTGGTCAGGGGCATTTTAGACCCTTCCCACTCCTATCTTTGGTGGTCAGCAGCGCTCTAAACCCCTATCAAAAACAATCCTATAACATTGGTGGTCATAGTCATTTTAAAGCCTCCCAAAACAATCAAGCAGTCATTGGAGGTCAGTGGCATTTTAAAACTTCCCCCCCTCCCCATCACTAATAGTTGCTGGCACCTTAAAGTGGTTGCATAGTTCAGTAAACACATACACCTACTTAAATACATAAATGTATGCACTTTTTTTTAGATTTTTTTATAAAATTTGCCAATGAGTTGTTTTCCATCTAGCAAATGCAGCTCATGTGATCACTGTTTATTACAATGGACCCCTGGGTGGGCGTGCAAGTGGGTGGGCATTGACGTCATTGCAGGAAGTGATGTTTGCTGCCCAGTGTCAGTGTTTCCATGGTAATGAGATGCAGTCTTACTAAGCAGCATGACATCACTTCCCCCTCCTCCCTTGTTTGACAGTGGCTACCCTGGCTGATCCTTCTCCTCTTTTGTGAAGTGGCCGGGGAAGCCGCCATCAATCAAGGAAGGGCGTGGATTTACACTGACCACAAAGATACAGACACGCTGGGCGGCTGCACAGCTTGCCTGTAATTAACAGCAGAATGACAGGGAACGTAAACTGACCACGCTAGTATGGGTCAGCTGCCATGTTAAGCATGGTCAGTTTACTGTCAGGAAGATGGATACTGGCAGGATCACCCAGATAATAGAGCAGCACTTCAGGCAAAAATGCAATTGTTATATTAAAAAGCCCATAAGGACACCTTAAAGAGGCAGAATTTTTTTTATATATACTTAGGTGTAGAAACACTTTAAATCCCCCCAAAACAATTCCATAACCTTGACAGTCAGTGGCCCTTTAAACTTCCCCCTGCCTTCATTCTCAGCTTTCTTCTGCTGCAAAAATCATCCATTCTCTCCTTCCTCTAACAGTATTATATGGTTTACCTTAGTTAGTCATCATAGCAATTACAAGGCACAGAGCTGTTCTAATCAGCTGATGCTTTTTTTTTACTTTTCCATCATCTCCTGAATTTTCATAAAGAAGACCTCCTGATTGTAGTTAGACCTATTGTCTCCAGTATTGGGTCCCTCTGTGAACCTTTGGGAGTTTTGATGGATAATCTTCAATTCCTTGTGAAAGGGGTACCAATGTACTTAAGTTTCAAAATAGGCCATGGGAGGCAGATGTTAAATGGCTCACAATTTCGTTGTATTCCTGTATACCTCACAATTTAGGAATGAGAACTTTAAAATATTATCTTGACCATCGCACCGACTACTCCCTAGAACTTATGGTGTTAATTGTAGAAGCAATTTGTTTTCTTTTTTTATTTATGGTGTTTATTATCTCCAGAGACGGAAATTTCCATGACCACAAAGTTCGTGCCTATGTATGCCAACTTATATGGGGATACAAACCCAATATTTATGTAGAGATTAGATATTTCTTCCAATCCATTGATGGCCTCCAGTTCACTGTCCAATGGGAATTGGCATTCGAAATTTCTTAGTATAGCCGAACAACGAGTCCAACCATAAGATCACGGGAGAAGAACACGTATCTCAAATTAACTATTTGTATTTTATTTTAGGTAGCTTATCTATATATTAATAAGTGAAGGTACAGGCTTATCAATCGCAATAATGGCCCATTATGCAGAAATTCTCTTCTCCATGCTGACAACTGTCACCCTACCCATGTTAAGAGGGTCATGCCAAAAGAACAGTTCATCAGAGCTCAGCATCACTGGGCATCAATGGTCACATTCATCCATGGAAATATATGCCAATGAGGCTAGAATCGTGGAAATTTCTGAAGCAGGGATATATCTGGTCCATTATTAGGAATGCATATCTTAAAGCCAAGAGTATTCCATGAGACCCTTTACATAGGAATAAAGAAAGACAAGACAAAACGTGCTAATTTAGACCCCCTTCTCAATAGTATAGAATTTGAAGAAATAAAACACATTGTAGGTATTCGCCAATTTTAAATCGAAATATGGGTTTAGGGGTAGTTTTAGACATGGATAGAGACTTCAGGGAGAAGGTGCACTGCCCAATTCCCTTCTTCAGTGTAAAAGGTGGAAGGAGATGGGAATTAACATGGGGAGATCTAATCACTGGAGATCCTAGGACCGCCAAAAGGTGACTCTGTTGTCAGCATTTGCAAAAAAAGGCAATTATTAGTTTTGGGAACCACATTTTAGTTACACTAGATTTTGCTTTTCACTGGTTAAATTTTAATTAAATACGTTTTTTTTTTTTTTTTTAGGATATGAAATCTGTTTGAGATTTGCCCTGACAGCAACCTTCATGGTATTGAGCATCTGTTGTATATGTCTGTCCCACAGGTGTAAATAGAAAGGTAACAATGAACATTACATCATAAATATCTCACTGTTGTAAAATATTGGATAAACACAAAGATATTTAGTGCTAATGTTTGGCAAATGGGCAAACTAAATGGTTTGTTTTCCAATCTGCCAAGCCAAACCTCCAGCTGTAGGGGGAAGTTTATTAGGTTGCTTATTAGATGTTTGTGGGCCATGTAACCGAGGCCATGGCAGCAGTGCATGCTTTGCTTATATACTGTGTGCCAAAAGTTGACCCTCTTTATAATTTCAGAAAGCTCAACAGATTTTCTAATCCTTCTCTATTCTTATTCAAAAACAAGTTTTGCCTTTAGTTATACTGAAATTTATTGTCCTAAGAGTGTTAATGTGTCTCCTGTATGACAGTATTCTCTGGTGGAAATATACCCACTTTGTGCATTTATTAGACCCCTGATTCTTCACTTCAGATATAGAGAGGGACAAAGTCCCTAATATACTGTATTTCTCACCCACCACCCAGTGCCACATTAACCATGAAACTTTAAGCACCCAGGTCCTGATAACCTATGTTCATCTATAGCAAAAGTAATGTAAGGTTGAGGAAGGATGAAGAAGTAATCCCTTATGTGATTTGCACAGTAACTGCACACTGAGGGCCTATTCTAATTTTAGAAATTCATTTCACAGCAGTGAGGTGCCAGTACATTTGGGATTTTATGTAAAAAGTGCTGTAAGTAGTAATACTCATTAATCAAACCATGATGTGTGTGAAAAGTTTTGCATTATCTGTCACAATTTTTTGCATGATTACAGATGATTTGCTCTCCCCCATGCTCCTGAGGAAGCCGGTCAGATTCCACGAAAGAGTTGAGGCACACAGAATACCGTGAACATCTTTAACAAGACACAACTTTTGATATAATGTGTGAGCAAGTTTCTCAAAGTGGTTACAAGTATTTGATATATGACAAGTCCAGGTATTCATAAAGGGGAGGGAGCTATATAGTCCAAATTTGTTTTTGTTTTGTTTTTTAAGGTTGTTAAACACAGTGATTTTAATTAAAAGTTGTCAATAAATGTGTATTTTTTATGTGTAGTCCATGGGCACCTTAAAAGTCCATTAGCAAATATCAATGTGTATAGACTCTTTTACAATTGGGATGTGGTGTCCCCATAGTTAGCCCACTGTAATTGACAAACACGGTCCTGAGGAAGTCTTCAACCTAACTGAGGGTGAACACCAGAGATTGTATTCGGGTGCGGTGTGGGATCACCTGGGGATCCCTCATATGATGCGGGACACTACTAACTATGTCACCACCTGGGAGTTTAAAAATTTCCACAAGAATATAATTATGGATGGCACATTTATAAGGACAAGGTACTGTGTCCTGTGGCATAGGACGTAGTACTGTCAGTTCTCTGGTATCCTGAGTCAAGGAAATGAGTCTCCGCGGCATCGGTCCAGATTTACATTTAACTGTCTTACTGTTTTGCATATTGACTGATAATGCTGCTGATTTGTATTGCCTTTGTGCATTCTTACAATTATTTTGTTAATGTGTGTTGCCATAGAAATTGTTTTTTTGCATAATTGTAGTCATTTGCATAATGGACAGTATCAGCATTTTTCCCGCAGTCATTGGCACAGGGACATGCCAGGTTTTAGACGTAAAGGGGTGCTAGCGTACTTTCCACTAGGTAATGGCCTCCCTTAGATTATATAGAGTGAGTGAGTTACAGAGTGCAAGGAGATGAGAGAGCACAGTTAGGCGCTCAGCAGTGTAGTTGTCCCCCCATAGGTTTTAGTGGGGCCCTTCTCGCCAAGATGTTAAGCTTCCAATGGCTGGTGTTCCCCTGCTGGGAAATACCTGGTAAGGTCTTGAATGGGACTGAAATTGGGGACAAGACTAGCAACATGCCCAACTGGAAAAAGTGCCTAAAGCAGTCAAATGCCACGTTGAGAAGCTAAGTATGGAACATACTGTGCTCTGATTTGTCTTTTGTCACACTAACATTAGAAAAGGGAGATGAAGCCTGTTGGCAGAGCCTGTGAATGGAACATTGTGCCCCCATGTGGATAGCCCTGCCTACAAATGAAGTGTCTATATACTGATATCAGCCTCCAGTCAGGGCTACTATAAGGCACTCATGGGCCGCTGCCTAAAGACATGGGGTAACTGGAGTCAGGTGGCTCTTAATGTGACAGATATTTAAAATAAAATCCAGGGACATCCTACTAACCATGCCCACTTATAACCACACCCATTAAATCACACCACCGATGGTAACCAAACCAACAAGGATGGATTCCTTGAGGGTACAGTATCAAGAGGAAGAACATGCAGAGTATGTAGTGTGGCGGCTATGGTGGATCTAGTTGTGATTGCCAAGGTTAAATATGTGTCAGCCAAGCCAATGGGGACACATCCAGGGACACATTTTTCATCCAGGGACAGCCTCTTAGAACCGGCGACTGTCCCCAGAAAACAGCTAAAAATAGCCCTGTATATAAAGCAGACCTCATGCAGACCTGTATATAAAGCAGACCTAATGGGGCATCCCAGCATTAAAGTGTGTGTTAATCCTTAACCTGCATCCTATCCTATCCTATACATAAAGGTGTTTCAAACTTTTTCAAAGTTTCATAAAGTGGTCAGATGATCTGTATTTACTGCTGTATCTGCAGCTGTGGTGGATAGGCACAGTCCCTTCTTTTGAGTTTTTCAGAATAAGTCTCTATATGGGAGCCGGTGTCAACTAGTACAGGGGGGGCTGGAGTTTAGAAATGCCAGCCTATGATGTCACAGGCTGACTATGGGACTGCAAACTCACCGTGCTTCTGGAAAATTGAAGTGGACATGTCTGCCAACAGATCCACTTGTCTGAACCCATTACATTGGCAGAAAAGAAAAGGAAGCTGCCAAAGACCTGGGAGACTGGCAGGATTTTCAGGTATTTTGAGTGCATGTGCATTAAAAGTAGATGTGAAGACATGGATCATAAAGATTGAAAAGTACTCTTCAGCTGATTTAAGCTGAATTTTTATCTTTAGGTGTACATGGGTATCACTTAAAAAAAATCACATGACGCAAGGTAAAGAGTTTGTACAGTAGGGATTCACCATTCAAGTGTGTTTAGGGCAGACTAGTGTTGAATCAAAACCAATGTTAGGGATCTCCTGCTTTTTTTAAGACACTTGCGGCTAACCCTGGCCACTAGGTAATGGAAATGGATGAATCGGTCAATATCAGTGCAATCAATTTAAGGCAGGAGGTTTTTCTATCAATAATTTTATAAGTGAAAAGTATAATGAAATTTCACACACTGAGCCATATACCAGAACAAAAAGGGAAAAGGGTGCTGAAACAGATTACACTGAATTAGGTAGTATGCATTACTGCAACTACATTACAAGGCACCAAGAAATGAAAGAAGAAAAGGAAACTAAAAAAGAAAAAAGTGTAATTGAGGCTAATTGCATTCGGCTCATAAATTACATTAGTGTAGAGCTAATTATAATGGTGGTTCAAGAGGGTACTCTAGTGCCAAAAACAACTAAAAAACATGAACGAATATGGTGACAACCACAACAGTAAGATGATAACCAGATAGCTACACTGCAACCTCTTTGTGACACCTAAAGAAAGCATAAGGGCTTCAAATAAAAACGTAAGATACAGTAGGTGGAGTTAGATGCTTGCTGTGCAGTCCGGATGTGTCATCCAGGGATGCCATTGCTTCCAGAAGTCTCACATGCCCACAATGCTGCTATGCAATTTCATTGAAAAGGAAAAATTAACAGATCTACTGGCAGAATCAACAGGTAATAAGAATGTTATGAGGGACTTAAAAAAAAAAAAAAAAAGATCAGCTATTATAATAATAATGATTCAAACCAATGAAATACAGAAAGGAATTCCAAACACAAAACAGATAAAAGAGTCAAAGAGAATTTTAATTGTTGGTAAATTAGTCATATAAAATTGTCCAACACATTTCAAAGGCAACAACACTCCATCTTCATCAGAGCTTCAAGAACAAACATAAAACATAGAATGTAAAAAGAGGCTTGGCCTCCTCAGACACTATTGAGTATCGCACCTCATCCCGTAAGTCATACCAAACAGGGGTGGGGTTCCCAATTGCGACTATATCGGTGCCAGCAGACAAAAGATCAATCAAAGATAAATGAAAGCATCAGTTTTTTTGAAGACATGTTAAAAAACATATATTAAAAACTGGGGCGAGAGAAAACACAAATACGATTTTGTTGGTTGGTCAACATATCAAATGGTGGTTTAAAATGGTTGTGGTTCTCCCAAAATGTTTCGCCATCGATATGGCTTCCTCAGGGGATTTTTCAGCAACCACCTTTAACCGCTTGCCGACCGTCAATCGGCAATTGGCGGCGACAAGGTGGCGCTCCTGCGCAAATCGCCGTCATATGACGGCGGCTGCGAGATCGCGCTCACTGTGTCATGGCCAGGGAGCAGGTGCGGCGTCTTCGATTGCCGCCGGCCACCCGCGATGCCCCCCCCCCCCCCGAAGTGAAAGAACGGAGGTCCGTGTAAGTAAACACGGACCTCCGTTCTGTGAAGGGGGAAGGGCTGTGATTCACAGCCTTCCTCTACACGGAAGGTGTGATCACTTCCCTTCCCCAGCTAGGACAGTCCCCCCACAGTAAGAACACGCCCAGGGAACACAGTTAACCCTTAGAGCGCCCCCTGCAGGTTAACCCCTTCACTGCCAATGGCATTTACACAGTAATCAGTGCATTTTTATAGCACTGATCGCTGCATAAATGCCAATGGTCCCAAAAAAGTGTCAAAATGGTCCGACATGTCCGCCCTAATATCGCAGTACCGCTAAAAATCGCATATCGCCGCCATTACTAGTAAAAAATAAAAAAAAAATAAAAACCCCAGAAATGAATTCTCATCATCCGTAAACGCGACCACTTTTGCGCAAACCAATCAATAAACGCCGATTGCGATTTTTTTTTATCGCAAATATGAGGAAGAATATAAATTGGCCAAAACCGATGAAAAAAAATGTTTTTTTATATTTATTTTTTGGATTTGTATTTTAGCAAAAAGTAAGAAATTTGTGTTTTTTTGCAAAATTGTCGCTCTTCTTTTGTTTATAGCGGCGATCAGAAATGACGCAGTGGTGATAAAATACCACCAAAAGAAAGCTCTATTTGTGGGAAAAAAAGGACGCAAATTTCATTTGGGTACAACGTCGCACGACCGCGCAATTTTCAGTTAAAGCGACGCAGCGCCGAATCGCAAAAAGGGCTCCGGTCCTAAAGGGGGAAATCCTACCGGGGCTGAAGTGGTTAAAGACTCAGCGGGGACCACCCAGCAAGCACAGCAAACACACTCCCCCAGATAGGGACACAACACCATGTGGCCACAGAAGGCGCACAGAGTCCAAGTTGGACATAAAGATGTGGAGCATACACAAGGGGGCACAAAGTGTACAATCCATCAAATTCAGCAATAACAAGTGTATGCTTTGCAGCGTGGATATCAATGAACAGGCTATAAAACATAGTCAAAATGATGAAAAAGTATGTCTAAATATGCATGCATCTGAATGTACCATTGATTACCACTCCAGAAGACGTCATATGTGATGAAATGCATAGGGTGGAGCCGACATTCAAGATGTCATCACACACTGGAGTCTGGGAAAGGCCTTTTCATTGTTATTGGCACTGATTCTTTTATACTTGTGAGTACCTTTTACTATTTTAATAAAAATATGTATATACGGGTTTGAACTCTGTGGATTCCTTGGCTTTATTTTCATGGGCAATGTAAAGCCTGGGAGGATAACTAGCAGAGACTCGAATAGGAGGACGGCTACACTGCACCACAGAGGATCCTGTACATACAAGCACTTATTGACTTCTCTGAATTAGAGGCTTAAATTATTTTGGTAAGAGTGTTTATGAAGCATGTGGTGAAGGAACATAGTGATGTGGTTGTCTGAAGTTGGATGATTGCCACCTTAAGCAAAGGAAGATACACTTCAGTTCACTTATTTCAATTTGGATGGTGAACTTCTTTTAACTCTATATAAACTGTAGTTTGACTGTGCACTAGGTGATTTATATTTCATTTTTTTTTTTTTCTCCACGTCAGTCTTTCGCCAGTTCTCATATTTTCATGCTGGTTTCATCAACCCAGTGTTGGCTACTTCACATCATTTGTGGAAAAAGGGATGCACATAAAAATTTTTTATTTATACATCTTATTTTAAATCATTCACCCCTTTTTTTTTCACACATATCTATTTAATTCCAACCCTTCATATCTACACCCATCTTCTCATCCTTGCTTCGGGCTTAGGACTGTAAATTGTGAATATTTCAGTCTAACTTCCATCCATACGCACCCTTCACACCGACACACTCACTCCCTTTCAGTTAAAACACCCTTTATTTCCTTGGTATTTTCTATGATACTATTTTCTAATACTACCATCCTCTGCCCCCTATCGTGTTTTTTGCCCTTTGCTTCCATCTATCCCAATATTGTACACTGTTTCCTCTTTTTTTTTGTATATATTCTTCATTTGCTATCGCTTTATCTACTTCTTTAGCCCAATTTTCTAGCGATGGGGGGTTTACTGCTACCCAATTTTGGGCAATTAATTTTCGTGCCAGGAATAAGCACCTGATTATTGGTATTTGCTTCTTATATGATATTTTATCTTTTGCAATATAGCCCACTATGCACAGTTTTGGAGTCTTTTCTAGCTCAATTTCAAATATTTCATTTATTGTCTCCATTATTGCTGTCCAATATCTGTGCAGTTTTGGACATCTCCAAAGCATGTGTATCAAGTTACTGTTCTCTTCCCCACATTTTGGATCTGATCTATAACCCATTCTAAATAATCTCAGTGGCGTATGATAGGACCTGTGTATAAGCATCAAATGTGAAACTCTCTGGGATGGCGACAAAGAGACTAGTGGGCACATCTCTAGGATCCTTATCCATTGTTCTTCCGTGATTCCACCCACATCTCTATCCCATTTCTCCCGACTTATTTGTTCCTTGTCTACTTTCCTTACACCGTCGCTTAGTTGTCCATAGATTTCTGTTATAACCCCCTTTGCTTGTGTTTCATTTATTAATTTGGTCATTTTATTCAATTCACACCATTCTGGTCTTGTACTATTAAATTGTCTCTCTAGTGCATGTTTTAGCTGCAGGTATGTATAGAAGGACTTATTTGTTATCCCATACTCTTCACGTAGTTCTTGATATGTTTTTATGTTTCCCTCTTTATACAGCTGGGTGTGCCTTGTCACTCCTAGACTTGTCCATTCTCTATTGCGTTCTATTTTTAATACTTCTTGTAGATTATTATTATCCCATATTGGGGAATAGTTTGTAAATCCTTGGTATCCCAGTACTTTCTTTATTTCCTCCCATGTCTTAATAATCAATTTACCGGTAGGGATCTCATGTGGGGTTTGCCCTGCCTCCAATACTTCTATACCTGTCTTATGCTTTGTTACGTTCTTTATTAATTTCATATTCGTATCGCCACCCTCTGCGGTATTGCAGCCCCGCAGGTGCACTGCCTGTGTCGCCAAGAAGTAGCTCCACGGGTGGGGTATCGCTAGTCCTCCCCTACATCTGGGGCACTGCAGCACCCCCAGTCCGATCCTAGCCTGCCTCCCTTTCCATATCAATTCTCTAAATAATACCTCCACTTTCCGGAACCACCCCTTCGCCACCCATACCGGTGAGTTCTGTAGTGCATAGATCAATTGGGGAAGCCAGATCATTTTTATTAGATTGCATCTACCGGCCACAGACAGTGGAAGTCTTTTCCATATTCGGCTCTTTTCTTTGAATTTCTTTAATAGTTCCTCAAGGTTGTCTTTTATATATTGTCTCGGGTTTTTAGTAATATATACTTCCAAATATTTTATTTTATCTGTTTGTTGTATGTTAACTTGTCTATTTATTGTATTCATTTTATCGATTGGCATTAGATACGTTTTCTCCCAATTTATTTGCAATCCCGACATTTTCCCGAATTTCTCTGTCAAGTTCAGGACAGCTTCTAATGTAGTCTGTGTTTTACTTAAAAACATTAGTAAGTCGTCGGCATATAGAGCTACTTTCTCCTCCCCAGCTTTTCTTTGGAAGCCTTTGATCTCGCTAGAGGCTCTAATAGCTATTGCTAGAGGTTCTATCGCCAGTGCAAATAGCATTGGCGACAGTGGGCATCCCTGTCTTGTTCCACGTGTCAGTGTAAACAATTCCGAAACGTGGCTATTTGTTTTTACTCTTGCTCTTGGCTTGGCGTACAGTATTTTCAGCCAGCCCTTAAAATCTGGACCAATGCCAAATCTGTCCATCACCTGCCATAAGTAGTGCCACTCCACTGTGTCGAATGCCTTGTTTATGTCAACAGCTATGATTGCTCTGTGGTCTTCCTTGAGTGTTGGTAGTTGCATGTTTAAGTATGCTCTTCTAATATTTGTATATGTGGCCCGTCCTGGCATAAAGCCGGATTGATCGGGGTGTATATATTTAGATATTATTTTGCCTAGCCTCGCAGCCAGAGCACTGGCTAGAATTTTAACATCGGTTCCCAGAAGGGAGATTGGCCTATATGATGTTACATTCTCTTGATCCTTTCCCTCTTTTGGGAAGACAATAATTGTCGATTCCATCATTGACTCAGGTAGTCTACCCTCCTCTTTAGCCTTATTTAATACCTTCAGTAGTGGAGGAAAAAAAATCATTTTTAAGAGGGACAGAGGGATTTAGTTAAGAGGACAATCCAGGGGACAGTTTGGAGCTATGAAAACTGGTGAGGGTTACCAATATGTAAAAGCTGTTTTAACCACTTAACGACACCCCACAGTACATATACTGTGGCGGAGCGACTCGTACCATCACAGTAATGTACCTGTTTCTTCAGGGTCCGCTTGCTCATGCGCACCTGCATACCTGAGCTGTCATTCACACAAGCCGATCAGCCAATGATATATGACCAGGACCTGTGAATGGCAGAAGAAACGCCTGTGTTGGTAAACAATACAGGAGCAAACAACACAGGGCTATCTACAGACAGCAATGATGTCCTGTTTTTTTCTACCTGCAAAGAAGGGAGTAAGAATCAGCATGTTGGTTAGTAAAAATGAGCATTTTTAAACCAAAAACATGTAGCAGAATACATTTTGGCCTACGTTTCTGAAGGAATTTGGTTTTTAAAGATTTTTTTATTGGATATGTTGTACAGCAGAAAGTAAAAAATATTGTATTTTCAAAATTTTCAGTCTTTTTTTTGTTAATATAATATAAAATAAAACCCCTGTGGTGATTAATAGGGATGGGCTGAACGGACCCCTGTTTGGTTCACACCAGAACTTTCGAATACCGCGAAAGTTCGGACCCGAATAACGAACCCCATTAAAGTCAATGGGACACGAACATCAAAAATCAAAAGTGCCATTTTGAAGGCTTATATGCAAGTAATTGGGCATACAATGGTTATAGGGGTAAATTACATTTTTGTTTGTGAAAAACGTCATTTTTAAATGAGCACTGATTTTTTTATTTTTAAAGTGAATGCATACACATTAAAAATTCCTTCCAATATAGTGCCTGGGGAGTCCCCTTAGTCTACATGTAAAGTGTCAGATCTGTACCATATCTAGAATCCACTGCAGTAATAATTGCATTTATAAAGCCAAAAAAAATTACATTTTCCTTGCAAGCTGCCTTTATTTTGCTCAGCAACAGCTGGGGAGCCAGTGTGTATGATGAGCCTACAATGTAGAGCACTGGGAATAAGATTTGAGATTTTTTGGATAAATTCTAGTGTCACTTTGACTTTGGATAGAACTAACGGATGCGGAAAAATTGGACTTTGGGTGTCGGTGGTGCCTTAACACCATAACCCTATAGAGGTGCTCTTCATAAGTGCAAAAATTGGCCTTTCTGTAAAAAAAAAGTTGCAATGATATGCACCTGTCAAACAGGTGCAGAAAAATTGGTCTTTGGGTGTCGGTGGCGCCTTCCCACCGTGACCCTATAGAGGTACTCTTGATGAAAGCAAGAATTGGCTATGCTGTAAAAAATTGCAATGATATGCACCTGTCAAACAGGTGCAGAAAAATTACTCTTTGGTTGTTGGTGGCACCTTCCCACCGTAACCCCCCTATAGAGGTGCTCTTGATGAAGGCAAAAAAAATTGCAATGATATGCACCTGTCAAACAACCTGTGACTGCCTTACCCAACAGTGCCAGAACATTCCCTTCCACGTGATGGTAGTGAGATGGAATGGCCTTACGTGATAAGTAGTAGTGACTGGGAACCTGCGATTGTGGTACAGCACATTGTGCGAATTCACGGAAGGGGGCAGAATCCACCAGGCTGAAAGGCAGAAGTTGGAGAGCCAATAGATTTGACAAGCTTGCATTTAGATGCTGGGCATGTGCATGGCAGGTACTGTATTTTTTTTATACGCTGCAGCAGATGGGGCAGAGAAATTTGCCGGCTACAGTCTACAGCTGGTGGTGTGCTGCTGGCAGATGTGCTGCTAGAATCTGGGACACCCTGTGCTATACCATCATCCCTGTCAGTGGAGGCTGCTGAGATGTCATGACTCGGTATAGCAGGGGCAGATTGAAGTGGGTAAGGAGGAGGAGGGACAGATTTGTGCCCTTTTTGTGTGGCTTTTAGGTGCTCTTGACAACGAGCTGAGTGGTTGGACTTTAAATGCCTTGTTAAGCATGTGGTACCCAAATGGTAGGTGTTTTTGCCACGTTTCATCTGATTGAGACACAGTTTGCAGATAGCAACAGTGCGATCTGCTGCAGATATGCTGAAAAAGGCCCAGACAGCTGAGCTTTGGGAAGTGGGCTGGGAGATAACAGCTGCAGAATGTGATGGAATAGGGTGGCTGCTCAATACTCTTTCTTGGTGTCGGCCTCCTTGGGGTTGTGCCGCCTCATCTTCAGTTTCCTTCTCTGCTCTATCTGACACCCAAATCGCATCAGTGACCTCATCATCATCATCTCCATCTACTCCATCTTCATCATCATCATTACTACTGGAGACAACTTGGCAATACGCTGTGGCTGGGGGGAACATGAATGCCAATTTGTCTACCAGTGTTCTCCCCTCTCTCTAGGCTCATGTTCCTTTCACTCTCAACCTCAGAACCAACATCTGAATCCAGTAATGGCTTGGCATCATCTAGGAGCAAGTGGCTGATGCTGTGATCAGCTGACTCCTCCATGGCTGATGTTGGGGCTATGGCAGGAATAGATGTGGACAAGGAGGCAGGTTTATCCACTCTGGCAACTGCAGGGGACTGCACAATTGTCTATGCTTGCATGACAGAAGATGAGGAGGATGAGGAAGGTTAAATAAGCCAGTCCACCACCTTCTCTGCATGCTGTGGCTGGATAGCATGGGCAAACTCACTAAACAGAGGAAATGATGCCCTGCCTGAGTACTGACCACCGCGTCCATCTTTGCCTGTGGGCACATTTGTTGCTGGCCCCCTTACAGTGCCAAGGGAACGTCTGCCTCTCCTTGTTGTTCTCCCAGACATTATTGGGAGGGTAGGGGCGGTGCTTATTAGCAAATGAAAAGAAGAAGTGGGAATATGTACAGTTGTGCTCATAGGTTTTCATACCCTGGCAAAATGTATGATTTCTTGGCCATTTTTCAGAGAATATGAATGATAACACAAAAACATTTCTTTCACGCATGGTTAGTGTTTGGCTGAAGCCATTTATTATCAATGAACTGTGTTTACTCTTTTTAAATCTTAATGACAACAGAAACTACCCAAATGACCCTGATCAAAAGTTTACATACCCTGGTGATTTTGGCCTGATAACATGCAAGTTGACACAAAGGGGTTTGAATGGCTAAGGTAACCATCCTCACCTATGATCTGTTTGCCTGTAATTAGTGTGTGTGCATAAAAGGTCAATGAGTTCCTGGACTCCTGACAGACCCTTGCATCTTTCATCCAGTGCTGCACTGACGTTTCTGGATTCTGAGTCATGGGGAAAGCAAAAGAATTGTCAAAGGATCTGTGGGAAATGGTAGTTGAACTGTATAAAACAGGAAAGGGATATAAAAAGATATCCAAGGAATTGGAGAATGCCAATCAACAGTGTTCAAACTCTAATCAAGAAGTGGAAAATGAGGGATTCTGTTGAAATCAAACCACGGTCAGGTAGACCAACTAAGATTTCAGCCACAACTGCCAGGAATGCAAAGAAAAACCCACAAATAACTTCAGGTGAAATACAGGACTCTCTGAAAACATGTGGTGTGGCTGTTTCAAGATGCACAATAAGGAGGCTTGAAGAAAGATGGGCTGCATGGTCGAGTCGCCAGAAGAAAGCCATTACTACGCAAATGCCACAAAGTATTCCACTTACAAAACGCCAAACAGCACAGAGACAAGCCTCAAACCTTCTGGCACAAAGTCATTTGGAGTGATGAGACCAAAATTGAGCTTTTTGGCCACAACCATAAATGCTATATTTGGAGAGGAGTCAACAAGGCCTGTGAAACACGGAGGTGGATTGCTGATGTTTTGGGGATATTTGAGCTACAAAGGCACAGGAAATTTGGTCAAAATTGATGGCAAGATGAACACAGTATGTTATCAAAATATATTAGAGGAACATTTGCATTCATCAGGCAGGAAGCTGCGCATGGGATGTACTTGGACATTCCAACATGACAATGATCCAAAACACAAGGCCAGGGTGACCTGTAATTGGCTACAGCAGAATAAAGTGAAGGTTCTGGAGTGGTCATCTCAGTCTCCTGACCTCAATATCATTGAGCCACCCTAGGGAGATCTCAAACTTACAGTTCATGCAAGACAGCCCAAGGAACTGGAAGCTTTTTGCCAAGAGGAATGGGCAGCTTTACCATCTGAGAAGATAAAGAGCCTCATCAACGAATACTACAAAAGACTTCAAGCTGTCATTGATGCTAAATGGGGCAATACATGGTATTAAGAACGGGGGTATGTAAACTTTTGATCAGGGTCATTTGGGTCGTTTCTGTGAACGTGGTGGTCAGTCCTCAGGCAGGGCGTCAATTCCTCTGTTTAGTGAGTTTGCCCGTGCTATCCAGCCACAGCATACAGAGGAGGTGGTGGACTGGCTTACTAAACCGTCCTCATCCTCCTCATCCTCTGTCATGAAAAATCATAAATTCTGCCAGGGTATGTAAACTTACGTACGTAGATGCACTTTAATGTAAAGTGGTGTTTGGTGCACTTTAATTTGAGTACTCGCGAGACACAGACACAGATACAGTATAATATACTGCAATATAATGCGTCAAACGTACTGTGATGCACAGAACTATATGGCGTTAAACTTGCAGTAACGCACACAGAAGTAAATGGCATTAAACTTGCAGTAATGCATAAAACTATATGGCGTTAAACTGGCAGTAACGCACCCAAAACTATATGGCGTTAAACTGGCAGTAACGCACACAGAACTATACACCCTGTTCCAAATTATTATGCAAATTCTATTTCAGTGTCACAAAGATTTATGTAAATATTTTGTTTTTCAGTTTAAATCATGGATGGCATTGTATCTCAGGGCTCTTTTGATCACTTAAAACAATCTCTGACATCTGTGATAATTAGATTGCCAGGTGAGCCCAATTCAAGGAAAAACTACTAAAGGAGGGTGTTCCACATTGTTAAGCAGAGCACCATTTTCAAGCAATATGGCAAAGAAAAAGGATCTCTCTGCAGCTGAAAAGAGTGAAATAGTTCAATGCCTTGGATAAGGTATGAAAACATTAGATATTTCACAAAAACGTAAGCGTGATCATCGCACATTAAGAGATTTGTGGTTGATTCAGAGCACAGACGGGTTTGTGCAGATAAAGGCACATTAAGGAAGATTTCTGCCAGATACATGCATAGGATCAAGAGAGCAGCTGCTAAAACACCATTACATAGCAGCAAACAGATATTTGAAGCTGCTGGTGCCTCTGGAGTCCCACGAACATCAAGGTGTAGAGTCCTCCAGAGTCTTGCAACTGTGCATAATCCTTCCATTCGCCTACCACTAACCAATGCTCACAAGCAGAAATGACTGCATTGGGCAGAAAAATACATGAAGACTAATTTTCAAACAGTCCTATTCACTGATGAGTGCCATGCAACCCTGGATGGTCCAGATGGATGGAGTAGTGGATGGTTGGTGAACGGCCACCCTGTTCCAACAAGGCTTCGGCATCAGCAAGGTGGCGGTGGAGTCATGTTTTGGGCCGGAATCATGGGAAGAGAGCTGGTCGGCCCCTTTAGGGTCCCCGAAGGTGTAAAGATGACCTCTGCAAAGTATGTGGAGTTCCTGACTGACCACTTCATTCCCTGGTACAGACAGAAGAACTATGCTTTCCGTAATAAAATCATCTTCATGCATGACAATGCACCATCTCATGCTGCAAAGAATACCTCTGCATCAATGGCTGCTATGGGGATAAAAGGAGAGAAAGTCATGGTGTGGCCTCCATCCTCCCCTGACCTCAATCCTATTGAGAACCTTTGGAGCATCCTCAAGCAAAAGATCTATGAGGGTGGGAGGTAGTTTACATCCAAACAGCAGCTCTGGGAGGCTATTCTGACATCATGCAAACAAATTCAAGCAGAAATTGTCCAAAAACTCACAAGTTCAATGGATGTAAGAGTTGTGAAGCTGCTATCAAATAAGGGGTCTTATGTTAAAATGTAACGTAAACTGTTAAAATGTTTAAAAAGTTAAAATGTTGTTCAAAGTTTGATTGAAATAGCTTTTGAGTTCAGTAAATATGCTGCAAACACAACAAATGACAATTTTCAGTTTTTTACAACCCATAAAGTGTTTTGAAACTTACTGTGCTTAATAATTTGGAACAGTGCATTGTAAGTTTTTTATTTTGAAAAAAAATACTGTTATCATTAGGATGTTTGTTCGAATAAAATTTGAATTGTACTCTTAATAGTTGATAACATGATAATTATGCTGACTGTTGTTTACATCAATTATTTAGGTAAATGAGAAAAATATCATTGACATAATACTTTGGAACAGGGTGTATGGCGTTAAACTGGCAGTAACGCACACAGAAGTAAAGGGCGTTAAACTTACAGTAACGCACACATAAATATATGACGTTAAACTTGCAGTAACGCAATCAGTTATACAGTGTTCAACCGTCAATACACTGATGCTATCTGAACTGTCCCTACTCTAGCTATACACTAACATAAAGATTAGTGACACGGTCTCACTGCACTACACACTGAAACTAATATTCTACACTGACAATTGAAGCACAATAGCACAGTATAGCACCCTAACTAACTAATAGCACTGAACAGAGCCCTGTTCTGTCTCTCTCCAGCCAAAATCACACTGAAAATGGCTGCCATTGAAAGAATACTTTTATACTGTGGGTCGGGAATGAGCCATGATTGGATAAAGTCAGGATGACAGTGTCCAATCATGACTCTGACAGTGTTCTGCGCCCTGATTGGCTGAAGCTTTCACTGCTTCAGCCAATCAGGGCTTGCAATGCACTGTTCAGCACTGCAATGCATTCTGGTCAGTTTGAGGGGGGCGAACAAACGACCCGTTTGTTCGGATGTTCGCCGAACGACCGAACAACGAAAGTTCGGCCCAAACTTATGCTCGGGCCGAACCGTTCGCCCATCCCTAGTGATCAAATACCACCAAAAGAAAGCTCTATTTGTGTGAAAAAAACATATATAAATTCTTCTAGGGCCTGTTCTACTACTTTACTTTCAAAACATTTTTTAAGAACTGTATATTGTCATTTTTAATTCTTTCTTGGCCAAATGTTGTGGACTCTGACATTGTTAAATGTGTTCTCAGCTAAAATGAAAATGAAAAAAAAAATAATTAGGACACAGCATTGTATGGCCGTGCAATTACCAGTTAAAGTAGCACAGTGCCAAATAGCACAAAAACGGTCTGGTCATGAAGACACTTTTTAATGAACTCTCCAGACCAGGTCCTTGAGTGAGGGTTTCCTTGATTAGTTCCAAAGGAAAAGAAATCTTAGAAGCAGGCGCCCCAGCTATGACCTTAATGAACATTCACAACTCCAGTAATCTGCCCAGAGGGGTAGAGCCCCCTCAGGCTGGGGACTCCTTCTTCAGGACAAGAGCAGACCTGCTCCAGGCCTCAGACTATTTACAGTATGTGCTCTTCAGTAACCTACTGGGCATATCCCCCCTCTCCCAGGGATTGGCTGCAGCACAAAAAATATCCATGCTGCACATTTGCCTTGCTCAACGGTCTATGTTCCAGAAGTCTCTAGAAGGCAGGGGTGAGCAATCAAACATGCAGCCTGTGAAACCCAGAACAGCCAAAAGGAAATAAACAGCTGCTCCAGTGTTAATTGTAGCCATAAAGAACTAAATTTACCTAACATCCTAGCAGCCTATCTAGGAGGGCGCTACATCAATATTATATACCGTATATACTTGAGTATAAGCCGACCCGAATATAACCACAAAAAAATGGGAAAGTTATTGACTCGAGTATAAGCCTAGGGTGGGAAATGCAGCAGCCAGAACACAGGTATTGTAGCCATTACACAGGTATTGTAGCCAGAACACAGGTATTGTAGCCATTACACAGGGACTGAGTCATTACACAGGCATTGTAGCCAGAACACAGGTATTGCAGCAATTACACAGGGATTGTAGCCAGAACACAGGGACTCAGCCATTACACAGGGACTGTAGCCAGAACACAGGTATTGTAGCCAGAACACAGGGACTCAGCTATTACACAGGGATTGTAGCCAGAACACAGGTATTGTAGCGATTACCACCTGCCCTGGATGGTACTGGCAGGTGATACTGATTGGCACTGGATGGTACTGGCTGGCACTGGCAGAAGAGATGAGTATTCACAAAGCACAGAGCGCACTGCTTCTAAGAGCCGATCTGTGCATGAAACTGTGACCTAATTACACTGGAATGCCGAGAATGCTGAGAATGCAGAGAGAGTTGTCAGATCTTCGCTGAGATCAGGAGGTGGGCAGGACTGAACAGCTAACAGCCATGCGTCCCGCCCACCTCTAGACATCAAGTTGAAAATCTGACACCTCTCTCTGCATTCTCTGCATTCCAATGTAATTAGGTCACAGTTTCATGCACAGAGTGGCTCTTAGAATTTACTCATCTCTTCAGACCACCCACAATCATTGACTCAAGTATAAGCCTAGGGGGGCCTTTTTCAGCACAAAAAATGTGCTGAAAAACTCGGCTTATACTTGAGTATATATGGTACATTTTTAAATCAATATCATTTTTGCCCAAAGCCCTACTTTAAGAACCAAATGCCCAAGGTTGGGCCCAAGAAAAGCACATGTGGCAGGTTCTATTCTAATAATAAATAATCTGAAATCAATCAACTCAATCCATGTGAAAATTCAATAAATAGTGTAAAAAACAACAATATTTTGAACAAGTAGCTGCTATCACTAAAAGTGCTTTCACTCCACTTCAAAACAGTATTAAAAAAAAACAATGCTGCGTTACTAAACATACTGCATAAAATTATCATAAACAATTAATTATACATTAGTGTTACAGGTAAACATAATACAAATCACCATACTTTAAAACATGATCTTGACATAAAAAAATCATAAATTCTTTAAAGTCCATATAAAGTGACAGGTGACTGATTGTAGCAATTCCACAATAGACGTTTCACCAAAAAAGTGCAAAATGATTCCAGAAGTGCTTGTGATTGCCTCCACCAGTAACATAGGCTGCTCACCTCACAATTTCTGTTTTACCAGTGGGTGAAAATCAGCAGTTTCCTCTCTAGGGATGACATATATACCTGGCGTTGTGCTTGATCTTTAAATCCTCCGTCTCTCACACTCCCTTCCACAAGCTCAGGTAAACCCCAATACCTCTCGTCCTGTAATGTCTTTACAGAGGAAGGAGAGATAGAACATCACTGACCATCAATGCCTTTGGGGATGAAAGGGTTTACACCACTGACCATCACTGCATTTGGGGGGGGACCTTTGCTTAATATCTGCAGGAGAAGGTGCAATAGTCCATGCCAGTATATATACTATACATACCGTAGACCATCATGTGGAAAGTAGGAAGTCTGACATCGACACAACTCAAAATAAAATAATGCAGATTTTATTTATTATCCATCAAGACATAAAATAATCCATGATGGATTCTTTTATATCTTATTGTGTAGCCATGTGCTCCCTTGAAAGTGGCTGGTAGTAGTGGTTCACCTTATAGCTGCCCTCTATCACACCATATTTCACACATCTGTAGACACTAACGAGGCCGGTTATTGTTTTTCTTGTTTTAGCACCTCTGCTGTACTCCTGTTCCCTGTGCGACTCCAGGAATCACCACCACTCCTGGCTGCCCCCGAACCTCCAGGTCCCAAGGTCACCCTCCCCAGACTGGGGAGACCTCCCGGGTTGGGGCCTCCACAGTGCCTCTGCTACATCTCCAGACTTCCACCTGACACTTCTCCTCCCAGATTGGGCTGACTCAGAGTATTTAACCACTTCCCTACCACCGTATTCAGAATGACGGGCGGGAAATGGTTGAGTTATCCTGACTGGGCATCATATGACGTACTCAGGATAACACGCTGGCATTGTGGCGAACTGTAGTTTGGGGGGTCAGTCTGACCCCCGCATTACCGATCTCGGTAAAGCGCTTCCATCGGAAGCACTTTACCATGTGATCAGCCATAACTAATCACGGCTGATCACAGTGTAAACAGGAAAGCCATTTATCAGCTTTTCCTGTACTCGGGTCTGCAGACCTGAGCAGTGGAGAGCCGATTGGCTGCTCTCCTGACAGGGGGGGTTTGTGCTAATGCTTTATCAGCACAGCCCCCCCTTGGATCGCCACCCTAGACCACCAGGGGGCCTGCCCAGGGACCACCAAGGATGTGCCCATCTAGGACCACCAGGCAGCTGACCAGGGACCACCAGGGAGCCGCTCAGGACCACCAGGGAGACCACCCTAGACCACCAGGTAAGGGGCACAGTGCCCAATATGGATGGCTCTCAGTGCCACCTTCATATGCCATCCTAGACCACCAGGGAGATGGCTCCTATCAGTACATCTGCCCACCAGTGCCCCTATCAATGCATACCAGTGCCACCTATCAGTGCCCACCAGTGCCACCTACCAGTGCCACCTATCAGTGCCCATCAGTGCCACCTATCAGTGCCCAGTGCTGCCTATGAGTGCCAATCAGCGCCACCTATGAGTGCCCATCAGTGCTGCTTATGTTCCAATGCCTTGGTGTGAATGCCCCCCTGAATATCCCCTCCATCCTTTACAGGTATTGGTGTCACTATCAGTAAACTAGTTACACTTCCCCTTCCCTGGCGTTGGTGGTCAATGATTGTGGTGTGAAGCTACAGCGTTAGTTTCAGAGTTTTTCATCAGCAGTATATAGCAGTCTTGTGACTTCTATCAGTGTCTGGTTAAAGTAGGTAGGAGGAGTTTTCATTATCCCACTATTGTTTTATGAGAATGCAAGACCCCTGACCTCCTGTCTAGACAGTGCTGATTGGCCCTGTGCTTATCGCATGCACTCTCCCAAGAAAAAAAAAAATCTCTAGAAATACGCACAAAACTGAGCATATGCCCTAGCCCCTAGCTCTATAAATAGCAGGAGATATATCGGGGACTGTGGAAGAAGGAGAGGATCAGAGGAGACAGGATCAAACAGCCTTTTTACACAATGTGAGGATTAACTCCTTAAGTTCCACAGTGAGTATAACAAGCATGCTTTACTTCATATACAGACTGATTTTACTGTTGTGAGTTTAGTAACACTTTAAGTCTAGGGGTGGAGAAATAAGGTGCAATACTTACCTTATTCTGTGCTCCAGCAGGCTTCCTCAACACTATTCAACCGGTCCCCCAAAGCCTCTTCTGTAAGGACCCCTTGTAGTCGCAAGCTAATGACGTCAAATGAAGAAGGTGGGGGACCACCTACATCAAGGAGAAGAGATGAGCGCTTAAGTAAGTATTACTCCTTATTCCTCTACCCCTAGATTTAACAAATATTTAACCCTTGCAGTGTGTGTGGGTAGGGAGCAATGATAAAATATTTTTTGTAGTTTCCGTAGTTCAGCTTTAATAGTCCTATCTGGTATAACAAGACCTAGCAAGTACAGGAACACACTGTTTACAATACTGTATGCTGCCTAAAGGTACTGTACAGGTGGTATCCAACTTTAGTGCAGGCAGCATGGTGCTGTGCACTAATTTGAGCTTGTTCACCTAGCTCAACTCCCTCCCTTCCCTATCCTGACACCATACGCACCACATGCAGCCCCTACCAACTGTATTGCATTGCATTATTGAATGACACTAAACTCCACCCATGAGGAGACATCGTTTAGGTGGAGTTAGGGAGAGAGAGTTTTGCTTCATAAATATGGCAGCAAGCAGTGAGAATGGCTTTTACAGGCATAGGATGTTGGAATGAGCATTCCAACACCTGGTACTGGGACATGGATTTGGTCCATGGGAACCTGAGATTTATTTAAAATCCCGGGACAGTCCCTCGGAAACTGAGATGGTTGGTATAGTAAAACAAATTGGGGACTGGGTGTATAATCCACCCCCAAGAAATTGAAAGTGAAAATCTGGCTTTAGCTTTGTATAAGAGATCTATCTATCTATCTATCTATCTATCTATCTATCTATCTATCTATCTATCTATCTATCTATCTATCTATCTATCTATCGTGCCTTGAAAAAGCATTCATACCCCTTGAAATGTTCCACATTTTGTCATGTTACAACCAAAAACGTAAATGTATTTTATTGGGATTTTATGTGATAAACCAACACAAAGTCGGACATAATTGTGAAGTTAAAGGAAAATGATAAATGATTTTCAATTTTTTTTTACAAATAAATATATGAAAAGTGTGGCGTGCATTTGTATTCTGTCCCCCTGAGTAAATACTTTGTAGAGCCACCTTTCACAGTCTTTTTGGGGATGTCTCTACCAACTTTGCACATCTAGAGAGTGAAATGTTTGCCCATTATTCTTTGCAAAATAGCTCAAGCTCTGTCAGATTTGATGGAGAGCTGGAAAGCGTCCGTGAACAGCAATTTTCAAGTCTTACCACAGATTCTCAATTGGATTTAGGTCTGGGCTTTGACTGGGCAGTTCTAACACATGCATTTGTTTTGATCTAAACCATTGCATTGTAGCTGTGGCTGTATGTGTAGGTTCATTGTCTTGCTGGAAGGTAAACCTCCACCCCAGTCTTAAGTCATTTGTAGACTATAACAGGTTTTCTTCTAAGATTTCCCTGTATTTGGCTCCATCCATCTTCCTGTCAACTCTGACCAGCTTCCCTGTCCCTGCAGAAGAAAAGCATCCCCACAACATGATGCTGTCACCACCGTGTTTCACGGTGGGGATGGTGTGTCCAGGGTGATGTGCAATGTTTGTTTTCACACTAGCGTTTTGCTTTTAGGCCAAAAAGTTAATTTTGGTCTCATCTGACCAGAGCACCTTCTTCCACATGTTTGTTGTGTCCTCCACATGGGTTCTCGCAAACTGCAAACGGGACTTCTTATGGCTTTCTTTCAACAAGTGATTTCTTCTTGCCACTCTTCCATAAAGGCCAGATTTGTAGTGTGCACGACCAATAGTTATCCTGTGGACAGATTCTCCCACCTGAGCTGTGGATCTCTGCAGCTCATCCAGAGTTACAATTGGCCTCTTGGCTGCTTCTCTGATTAATGCTCTCCTTGGTCGGCCTGTCAGTTTAGGTGGATGGACATGTCTTGGTAGGTTTGCAGTTGTGCCATACTCTTTCTATTTTCTGATGATGGATTGAACAGTGCTCTATGACATGTTCAAAGCTTGGAATATTTTTTTTTATAACTTAACCCTGCTTTAAACTTCTCCACAACTTTATCCCGACCTGTCTAGTGTGTTACTTGGTCTTCATGATGCTGTTTGTTCACTAAGGTTCTCTAACAAACCTCTGAGGACTTCACAGAACAGCTGTATTTATACTGAGATTAAATTACACACATTGGGACTCTATTTACTAATTAGCTGACTTCTGAAGGCAATTGGTTCCACTAGATTTTAGCTAGGGGTATCAAAGTAAAGGGGACTGAATACAAATGCACGCCACACTTTTCAGATATTTATTTGTAAAAAGAATTGAAAACCATTTATCATTTTCCTTCCTCTTCACAAACATGTGCCAATTTGTGTTGGTCTATCACATAAAATCCCAATAAAATAAATTTACGTTTTTGGTTGTAACATGACAAAATGTGGAACATTTCAAGTGGTATAAATACTTTTTCAAGGCACTGTATCTATCCAATACTTGTTATAATACTTGTATTATTTTTAATAAATATAAAATACAGGGTGAACCAATGACCCTTTCAGACATTCCACTTCTGACCTCAGATAGAGCTCTATGGAGGAAGGAGAGAGTGAGATCACTCACCACCTAGACTTCGTCACTTGCTTAGCTTGAGCTATTGATCTCTGTAAATAAATGTCTGGAAATCTCTGGAAATGAATCCTGAAAAGCATAAAAAAGCTGTATTTTCCACCTGCTGCATGCATATGAAAACACAAAATATTAAATTGCACCTAAAGGTAGTGTGTGTCTTTTTAGATATCTACTGGGAATCCCCACAAAAATCCTGGATCTAACGCAACTTTGGCAATAACAACTGATCTGGTGCTATTAAACCTGTCAGTGAAACATATTTATTTTGTATCAAACACAGCTCTTGTGGTTTCATCAAGCTATATGGAAAAACTGTTTAGGTGTCAAGACACCTTGCTATCTCACACTATTCTTCTGAAAGTCCAGGGCGACACTGTATTTTAAATGAAATATAAATATAGACCAGACCTGTTCACAAGCACTGAGCACATCTGACATCCTGTTAGATATAAGCCCATCCTCTGAGGTTTTGTGGTTGTAATAGATTGCATGTTAAAAAGAATTCAGAAAAAATTCTGAAGACATAATGTAAATAAAAAACAAAACTGCCATAAAAAGGGAGCTGTAAATCTTAGTTCACCCAAAAGCATTATTACAGTTAAACCACCTGACAGGGTCTTATACTCTATTCATTTGGTGGTCTCACACCTTTTTTGGCCATTATAAGTCTTCCCCACTCTTCCTGATTTTTCATTTATTTTGGGAAAAAGTGTGAAGAGCCTAAATGTCTGCTAGGTGGACAGAAACAGCACTAGGAATTATGGCAGGGAGATCCCCCATTGGTGATATACAAAGCCAGTTTTTATTGATACATTTTAATCTATATTATTACTGATTTCGGAAAGCATGAGAGAGGGTGAGAAACCTTGTCTGGTTTTTATTGCTGGAGGTTGTAAGGGACAAGAGCACCACGTCAATGTCCATAAATCTGCCAGGATAAAAAGCCAGTGCATTTCTGGGGTTTGTACAGCAGCCCCTTCATCTGGGCTTCTGCTCACTTTTGAAAAGGTCAAATCAATTAAAGTAGAACTCCAGTTGCATCAGCTGCAATACACTCCTTCAATCTGGAGCTGATCTTGCAGTTCTTTTTTTCCAGTCACAAATGTCTTCCTTGCTAACTATTGGCCAGCATTATTTAATCCACTTCCTTTAAGGTCAGGCTGTCATGGACCCACAACAAAGAGGCAGCAAGTGATGAGAGCGAGTTTTGGTGGATGTGCAGAAGAATGACCATAGGAGTGAGAAGAGCGGGCATTGATCAAGGGAGGAAAATGACCAGAGAGGAGAGCAGGCATAGATTAAAACAGAGACTATTCAGGCCAAGAGTTAAAAAGGATGGAAGTTGAGGGGAAAGTTCAGAGAAGAGAGCAGGCATAGATCTATATGAAAGAGATTGAACACATATCGGAGGAGGCTGAGCATAGATGGAAGTAATAAAAAGTGAACACAGAAGAGAGTGAAAATTGATGGAAGTAGAGGATAGTGACCACAGAGAAGAGCGGGCATGAACTGAAGTAGAGGAGAGTGATACCATAGGAGGGTGGGCATTGATAGAATTAGAGGAGAGTGTCTACAGAAGTGAGTGGGTGTGGATGGAAGTAGAGGATAGTGACCACAGAGAAGAGCGGGCATGAACTGAAGTAGAGTAGAGTGATATCATAGGAGGGTGGGCATTGATAGAATTAGAGGAGAGTGTCTACAGAAGTGAGTGGGTATGGATGGAAGTAGAGGATAGTGACCACAGAAGAGGGTTAGCATTAATAATATAGATGGAAAGAAAGAAAGTGACTACAGCGGAGAACATTGATGGAAGAAGAGGGGATTGACTACACAAAAGAGCAGAAATACTGTAGATGGAATTAGAGGAGAGGGACATCAGATGAGAGCAAGCATGAATGGAAGTGGAGGAGAGTGAGCACAGAGGTGAGCAGGCATCAATGGAAGTAGAAGAAGTTCTGAGTGGATTACTAAAGAGGGACTGATGTGTGAACTGTTGTCCCTACCTCTTGTGGCAAGACGGACAATTCATGCAGTTCCCTCAAAAGTGGTAATATTTATTTTAGAGGGTTGATGGCGAAGGGGGTAGGGGATTCATAGTCAAGCACTTATCTCAGTGAACTGATGCGATTTAAACTTATTTTCATGAGGAAAGTTTGGTCATTATTTTTATGGTTAGTGATTTATGTTTTTTGATCGTAGTGGTGAGAATATTTGAAGGAGCAGGATGGAATTTTTTTCTTAAACAAATTTCTAACTGTGACTAATTGCACAGGGTAGTGAGACCCCAATAGAAGATAATGGGACTTTAATAGTGCTGGTCGGCCCCATCTCTGATAGAACAAATGATAGCATAAATGCTTAAAAATATAACATTTATTAGTCCACATTAAAAACCTGCCCACCAGTAGGACTTGTAGAAACAAACATTGACCACTAGATTCCGCCCATAGGCATAGATAAGTACATAACCCCTTAAATCAGTGCTCTCCCTATTATATCCAAGCAAGCGTGCTCATATGGATGGCAAGAGTCAGAGGCCCGAGGATGGAAGGTGTAGGATTCTTTCCCCATGCGTTTCGCCTGGTATGGCTTCTTTAGGGGAAACAATAACCAGATGGGGGTATATGATCCCTTATAGTGCAAGAAACAAGGGAGATCAATCCATGCTGTGGGATCCTGGGAAAGACTGAGGTCTCTAAAGGATCCTTATAAAAATAAAAAATAATAGATAGTAATAGGAAACGGACCATTGAGGTTTCTCATCTCATCAAAAGATGTATATATATATATATATATATATACAATAGTCCCAAAGGTGTAGAGGTGGCTGCAGTGGAGTCCGGAAGAGAGCAATTATGATAGATTGGGAAAGAATCCTACACCTTCCATCCTCGTGCCTCTGACTCTTGCCATCCATATGAGCATGCTTGCTTGGATATAATAGGGAGAGCACTGATTTCAGGGGTTATGTACTTATCTATGCCTATGGGAGGAATCTAGTGGTCAATGTTTATTTCTACAAGCCCTGCTGGTGGGCAGGTTTTTAATGTGGACTAATAAATGTTATATTTTAAGCATTTATGTTATCATTTGTTCTTTCAGAGGTGGGGCCGACCAGCACTAATAAACTCCCATTATCTTCTATTGGGGTCTCACTACCCTGTGTAATTAGTCTTATGTCTTTTTAGGGATGTGGTGCTGGTCACGAGTGTTGGTCTGTACCTAATTTGGTTTCAAATTTCTAACTGTGCATGTGGTTTTTATTTAGGAAAACGTCTACATATTGTAATGAAACCTGTGATTCCATTCAAATAGCAGGTCTGGATGAAATTTTTAGAGGTTTCAAACAAAAGTTGACTCAATGATGGATGGAATAATGTTCTGACAAACTATTTTTTCTACAAATGTTTGAATGAAAGTCTAACCATGTATGGCCAGCTCTATCTGCCTAAACAATCTTCCACCTGAGAGCTCTGGAACAGCAGGCATCTGTCTGCCATTATAGAGATTAGACCATTACAGAATTGAGCCAATACAACTTAGAAAACTGGCCCCAGGCACTGCCTCCCTGTCTGTCCAATAAGTGCCAGCAATCTCAAAAGGCAACTAAACATGTGGGGAGGTAACACTAAAAGTCCAATTGCAGTAAGCACAACTGTATTAAAATTGAAGTCTAGCAATACACACAAGCTCGGAAATCACCCTGACCAAGCGCAATCACAGAATGTACAGTGATAAGTAATAACAGTAGGCCTCAGGTGTGCCAACTGCATCTGTCTCAAGGGGCGAAATGTGGCCTGTCTGGTTCATACCCAAGTGGGGAGGTTTCCAGGAAGTATGGCGTGTCCCTGCATTTTCCCTACTCATCTGGAACCTCTCCCTGCCTCTGACACTGTTCCTAACAGACAGGTGACCTGTCCCTACTATGCCCAAACACGAAATGCACACCAAGCCTGAGAGCCAGGGTCTTAAATAGACTCTGTCTAACCAAAGATGTCACATGGGTCACCAGCATCCAATCAGATAGCTGCCCCAGTGACCCAGGAAGCCATAGATGAACCATGTTCCTCTCAACTTCGCTGTGGTTGAGCACCACCTGCAGTGGAGAAAGCAGACTGCATCTGTCTACAGACACCCTGACATGTCTCCTGAAAAACTGTGAAGTGGCGTCAAGTTGCCTCATGCAAGTTTTGTTTTGTGGATCGTTTTGCATACAATAGCAAAGTTGTATATATTTATATGCAATACAGATTACCAGGCCCTCCTACAGCCATGGTAATTGACAAAAAATTCTGGGGCTAAGGAACGTTGAAGCGCTATCACTCACAGAGACGGGGGAAAAGGAGCCACCCTGGAGAAGTGAACGGTGGAAATTACAGCCTAGCCTGAAGCACAGGCTGTGTATATGGGATTGTATATTTATATACATATATTTTTCTTTTTTTATTGGTTGAACTAGATGGATTTTTTCAACCTAGCTATCTATGTAACAGAGCCAGAGTACAGTTGTGGAACCATGAAGACAAGAGCACACAACCTGCAACATGATGCTAGGGCAGAAGAATTCATCATGGAAAGTTGGAATGGTGAAAACGGTAACATAGAGCAATGGGAAAAGGAGCCACCCTGGAGGGGCATGGATCTCTCAGGATGATGGATCCATGCCTCTCTAGGTGCAGGAGAGGAGAAGTGGAGGATGTATCTGATCCTTGAAGATAAAAAGTTGAAAGAACCCTCAAATACTCCTAACAGGAAACCTTATATACCCTTTACCCCATGTCATACAGGATAATGAATA
The DNA here is from genome assembly GCA_018402905.1 of Glandirana rugosa. Lineage (NCBI taxonomy): Eukaryota > Metazoa > Chordata > Amphibia > Anura > Ranidae > Glandirana > Glandirana rugosa. Next base: position 96,301 of record BLSH010191992.1, read on the forward strand.
AAGGATTCCTGCTCAAGCAGTGGCCGATCCTTGTCAAGAAGCGAGCTTTGACTTCTAAAACATAAAGGAACCACACAACTATCATTTGTACTGTATGTACTAGATTTTTCCCCCCACTTTTCTATGCTGATGCCCCCCCCATAACTCTGGGGTGAGCAGTACTTTCATTCTTTTGGGTAGAAGGTGAGGGTTGGTGTTAGGTGATGCATAGCAAATACCATGTGTTTGTGAGTTAGGGACCTTAGATGGTAAGCTCCTTGAGGGTAGGGACTGATGTGAATGTACAATGTATATGTAAAGCGCTGCGTAAATTGACGGCGCTATATAAGTACCTGAAATAATAATAATAATAATACCATATACTACTGTATTCATGATTATGTCTATGTTTTTGTTTTGGTTTGTATTAACGTTTTTTTTTTCTTTTGCTACTGTAGAATATTTTGACCTCTTGGCTCCTGATGAAGCAGACTGGTGGGTCCGGGAAATGCGTTGAGCTATCTCCATCCATCACAACCACTATAGGAGTGTAATAATTTGTTGGAAAGGGGCTGTGTCCCTTGACGTTTTGATGTACTCTAATTAAGTGGGTAATTTGGATATACTGTATGCAATTTAAGAGCTCTTCATTGCACAAATATGTGCTATTTTCTAGAGACATTTTATACAAATGTTTTTAATTTTTTTATGAATAAAAATATCTTTTTTTTACAAATATAATGTGCTTATTGGAGTATTATTGTGGTATTATTACATAAAATTGGTGCAGCGCTATCAACTCAATAAAATCATGAGTCCATAAAAAACAGCAAATCCAAGAGATGGTAAGTGTTCACAGATGAAACAAGCAGAGAGAGTCCCAATCCGTGTCAGAAAGGAAAACAAGATCACACTGGTGCCACTCAACACCCCAGCTATTATACTCTTACCAGAGAGCATGCGACCCCCTGATAAGAGTGGTCAAACACGCTTTGTTTACGAGTTAGGTGGTCTCCCTTCCTGCTGCTGCAATCAAGTAGTCTCCCCTCCTGCTGCTGTAATCACTACAAACTTCAGACCCAGCTGTTGAACCCGACCTCCAAGTCACTCAGATGGAAGGATCAATCCAGACATGTAGGAATAAAGGGCCCCAATAGTGTAATAACGTTTTCACAAGTTTAATAATAAAAGGAATAAAACTTACAAACAATTCGTCTTTGATAAAGCATAAATGAACATCCACCAGGAGGGAAAATGGCCACAAAAAATGCGGCCATTTTCCCTCCTGGTGGATGTTCATTTATGCTTTATCAAAGACGAATTGTTTGTAAGTTTTATTCCTTTTATTATTAAACTTGTGAAAACGTTATTACACTATTGGGGCCCTTTATTCCTACGTGTCTGGATTGATCCTTCCATCTGAGTGACTTGGAGGTCGGGTTCAACAGCTGGGTCTGAAGTTTGTAGTGAATACAGCAGCAGGAGGGGAGACTACTTGATTGCAGCAGCAGGAAGGGAGACCACCTAACTCGTAAACAAAGCGTGTTTGACCACTCTTATCAGGGGGTCGCATGCTCTCTGGTAAGAGTATAATAGCTGGGGTGTTGAGTGGCACCAGTGTGATCTTGTTTTCCTTTCTGACACGGATTGGGACTCTCTCTGCTTGTTTCATCTGTGAACACTTACCATCTCTTGGATTTGCTGTTTTTTATGGACTCATGATTTTATTGAGTTGATAGCGCTGCACCAATTTTATGTAATAATACGTTTTGGGGTTTCTTGCGATGTATGACCTTGTGCACAGCTGCTGATTCTATGTGATTATCATTGGTATAAGACTGTTATAGAATACAATTATCAGTTGCGCAGATTTTTTACAATTTTATTTAGTATATTATTGTGGTATTGTGTCTCAAAAGTCCTGCCTTTCAAAAATAATTTTTCTATAGTCAATTCTTTAGGATGTGGCACCTGTGGTGAAAGCCTTTTTCATAACCTTCTGTATGTACAATTTTTTACATTCTTTTATGAATGCCATTTTTTATTTCATAGAAGGAGTACATATACTATTATATCTGCATAAGTTTATCAATACATTAATGCCCCTTCCCATCATTCTCTATTGGGTGCTAAGAAAGTGGACCTAAACTTTGAGTATAGGTAGACCTTATTGTCACGTTTGATTATAGTTTTATAGTAATAGTACAACTATACGTATATACGTCACATCTTTTTTATTTAATTTCTGTTTCATTTTTATGAACCAGCTTGCATTCTGCTTTTTCATTTCTTTTCTATTTTCTAAAGAGGAGGAGTTTTTCTAGAGAGTATGTCTAGTAAAGGTAACATTTCCGGGATGGAAAAAGTAGTGATTAGCATTTACTGTGAATGTCTATAGACTATAACACCTTCCCTGCTGATGAGATATGCATCTCTTTTTCTTGTTCCTCATTATTGAAGGTAAGCACTACAAGGCTGTCAAAAGTATTTGTTTTTAATGAACAGTAATGTTCTGTGGTCACGTGGTTTCGTTGAGCATTCTAAACAATGTTTAAAATATATTTTTAGTTGAACTCTATATATGTGTATTGATGAAATATATGGGTTTCTATTGCTGGCTCCTGCTTTTGTCAATGCCATCCGCCTTACAGTCATGGGTATCCAATATATTATTTTTTTCAAGGTTATATATTGTAAAAAAAAAATCCCTAAATGCGTTGACTATAACTAGAGTGATCAAATAAAGCATCTTTGAATATAAACCATTCATCCATCCTTTCCAGGCGTAAGGCTTACCACACACGTCACAATCTGACCCTATGATTTTTGTAAAGTCAGCTTTAGATCTACCAAAACTTTTCAATATGAGGACCTACCTAAATTATCCAATCAATTTGTATCTGGCTGGGCAGGTTATACAAAGTTGGTAGATGTAAAAGAGATTGTACAATTAGATTTTAACTTAAGGTATTTGGCCAACCAGATTGGAGAACACTTGTCACTTTTTTTCCCATTATGTACTTATCTAATAACTATATATATATTCCGAGCCACCAGCCTGAAACAATTACAAAGATTAATGTGTCTGTTAGTACAGAGAAGATTAAAATGGTCTTGATTTTAAATTTGGGGGGTAAGTACCAAGTAGTAGTAGAAAGCTGATGATTTTAAAAATGTTATGCTTAGAGTAAAAAGATGTGATGTACTGGTCTTTGTTTGGATTTTAAATACATAAAACATATTGGACGGGTCGGTCTATGTTTAACTAACCTATTAAATCCATCCAGGAGTATAA
>BLSH010191992.1:118554-145566 GCA_018402905.1 Glandirana rugosa
CCCCCCCCCCCCCCCCCCCCCCCCCCCCCCCCCCCCCCCCCCCCCCCCCCCCCCCCCCCCCCCCCCCCCCCCCCCCCCCCCCCCCCCCCCCCCCCGTGAGGATAATCCATCCGCTCACTTTGCACTAGGTGCTGGGTTTGTGGTAGTGCTACCATGGCAGTAGGGCTGCAAGGTCAAAGGTGGGTGGAAGATGTTGTTCTATCCAGGGTTTCCAGGTGCGTTTGAAAAGACTTTTAAAGTGATTGTAAACCCTCACCCTGTAAAACAGCATATTCAATTTAAAATAAAAATGAAAAGCAAAACATTTGTGTATAGATATAAAAAACATTATATATGCCTTTTGCATACCCTTTGTTCTCAGATGCATAAGAGGGGCAGGATTGCTAACCGTTCGTAAATATACAGAGAGTTTGTAAGTATCGTCCGATTTACAAGATGTCCGTAAATGTCTGTTACGGATGCCGGCCAACTTTGGAACTGTGCATGCCATGCCAGGAGAATGGGAGCGCAGTGACATCTTGGTGCCTCTTTGCACACTTTCTGAATCACAGCAGCCAGGACTGGAGGGGGGGGGGGGCAACAGAGACTGTCACTGTAGGAGAAGAGGAGAGAAACTGAAAATGCACAATGTTCCTTAGGACCAATAGATATTGAGCTGACTGTTCTTCGCTCACTAGGACCTTGCAAATGTATGTGTGGTGCTCAGGTTCGGTGGTAAGGGGTATGTAATCAATTCTTCTGCACAGTGGCGGCTGGTGACATTTTAGGATGGTGGGGCGCAAGACCCTGTCCTTCTTTTTTGACCCCCTCCCACTTCTCATAAGCCTGACCCCTTATAGATTCCACCCATTGTGTCAGGAGTATACAGCCCAGCATCACTAGGTAGGGTATACAGCATCGCCAGATAGGACTATATACAGCCTCACCAGATATGGGTATATACAGCATCGCCAGAGGAGTATATACTGTATCATCAGAGGAGTATATACAGTATCAGCAGAGTAGTATATGCAAAGGTATATTTACAAGAGTGCCATCTAACGATTTTAACTGACAAATGTGGTTATACAGCCACATTTTTTTCCAGTGCATTTACCAGGCCTGGAATATTTGTAGGTATTAGCAGGATTCCTGGGCAGGAACATTACTGTGTAATCTGTTATAGAATACAGCTTTTATTGAGTCATGCAGTAGCAACCCTCCACAACTGCATAATCCCCCCCAGACTGAGTGAGCTGTGTAAGTGGTGTATATTAATTAATTCCTAATGCTCAAACTTGGATGACACCTGTGGACTCCACAAGTGTCACCCAAGTTTGAGCATCAGGGATTAATTAATATACACCACTTACACAGCTTACTCAGTCTGGGGGATTATACAGTTACATTAAGACAACCATTATTATCTCTCAACAGTCAGGCAGCTCTCCTCTCACTCACCTTACCAATTCCCAACCTCAGTCAGGCAATGGCAGCAGGCCGCAGTGAGTCTACTCCTCGGACGGACCAGTCCTGTTGGCTAGTTTGGCTTGAACTTGGGCAGTGAAGCGAGGAAGATGGAACGGAAGGGAATCCCAGCTGGAATTACAGGTCGTGCTGCGCCTGCGTGTTTGGTCATCCAGTCAGTGTCCCAGCACATTCGCCACAGTCCCGCCCCTGCCCACTGCACTGTGACCAATCACTGCTCAGGAGGACAGAGCCAATTAGTGTAAGTGGGCTGGCGCACACACTCACACGTTTAACACTGACCAATGAGCTCCAATAATTGCTGTCAGCAGATAGCAAGGGGTCCAACAAATCCCGAACACACTGTATCTGGCGCCACTTTTAAAGGAGTCGGACCACTTTTTTTCTAATCATGACCAGCGGGGAGGGGGCGACACCCGGGCACCACCTATTGACAAGCTGCCACAGCTTCCGCAGTTGTTGCTGGGGTGCTGATTCCCCATGACTAAGCTCCGGGGGCTGAAGTGAATCATGTTGGGGCGTGGCCTGGTTGGAGTCCAGGCTGAGGTTGCCACTCTACTTACCATCCTAAGACACCTGGATGTGCGACTTCCAGGGGCTACCCCATTGTTCCCTAATGTTCTTCACTCACCTTTGGTACTAATATAATATGATAAAATTGTAGGATCTAAAGTTTGTGGAGCAGCACTAGGTTTCATAGAAATGGCCATTTTATTGTAAACACAAATTAATTAGTAGTAGTAGTCAGAAGCAAAAAAAAAAGTAAAGCTCACGTTATTCCTGGGACTCCGATTTCTGTAATTCCAATCACTATACATGGCACAAAGAGCTTCAGTATCTTATTCTTTAGCATGTGATTTACTCATATAGAATTTCTTAAAGTGACCCTGCCTGGGGGGTTTAAACATACTAAAAGCCCTTACCTAGGAGGAAAGCAGCATTATACTTACCTGTGTGGCATCTATTTGCAAAACCCGTGTGTAGCAGAACACTGTGTAGCAGAGTTCCTGGCACCAATCCTATCCAACCCTACACTTCCAGGTATGTGGAAGAAGATGTCCCCTACTGGCCTTTCTGGTCTCTACCACTGACCTCTAAGTCACCAATGTGTCCTGCAGTAGCCAGCCCATGTAGTTATGCTAAAATGGGGCTTTGATATATCACAAAGGATTGCCAGAGAACTATGTGGTATCTAAGTACAGTAGAATCTCCCTATCTTCTCTGTCTGAAACCTTCGAAAGAGCTGCCCATTAAGACATGGGTCTCTGCTCTGACTCGCTCACTAGTGTGTATAAATTTCAGCATGAGCTATTGAGCACTGTAAAGAACAGGTTTTTTTTTTATAGCAAGTAGATAGGAAATTAAGGAAATATGTGAACCCTTTTATCCACCTGCTGGATGAAAATAAGGATACAAAATGTTTTTTTATGAAATATTTCATATTTACCTGACTTTAAATTTTTTTTTTTTTTTCAAAAGGTTTTTTTACTTTTTTTAGTCCTGATCATCATATAGAAAATATATACAAACCACTTCTCTTTAACTAGAAATAAAGCAGTAATGACTAATACGCGATTAATTCATTTTATTTTACAGGAGTAGCTGTTAAACTATGTGAACTCCACAAATTGACTTATGCTCCCTATGGAGGCTCACTGAATATTTCTTGTTTGGTCAGCAGTGACTCACTAAATGGAACTAGAAACCTCTGCTGGTATCGGAGGACTTGGAGGGACCCTGAAAAGCTGGAAAAAGTTGCATCCTGTAAACGAGGCAATTCTTCTGAGAAGTTCAACTGTAAGCAGGAGGCTACCCCTCCTGTTCTAGAAATACAGAATATAGGCATACAGGACTCTGGAGTATATTACTGCTCCTACTTTCAGAAAAGTAATGCTATGTTTGGCAATGCAACAGCTGTTATTACTGGAGGTAATGTATTTTTTCATGCTTTGATTTTCTTAGTCCAGCATTGTGCTACAAAAAAAAAAAAAATGTTTTCCATTTCATATTCTCTGGGTCATAGTTTTTAGCACTCCACCCTGTAAAAAGTATACATACAGCTGAACATATCTATTGTAGAATCACTCCATTTGGACAAGGTCACTTATCTGTCCTGAAAAGTGGAGGTTTTAGCCTGTAATAAGCACCTAAGCAAATTGCAAATTTTAATTTGATTTTATTTTTGATATTTTGCATGAAGATTTTCAATAGACACACACTGAGGGGAGGGTCGCCGGGACCGGGTAAGGTAAAACCCGTGTTAGAGAAGTAGGATATGCAATTGTGGAACAGTAGAATAATTACAAAAATTACAAAGTCCTTAAAGCAAAATACTGAACAAAGTACTGGCTGTAAAAGGTAAGGGATAAAGGAATGGCCCCATAAGGTTTTGGTATGTGGCTGGCTGAATCCTCAAAAAAACTGGTCAGTAAACCTTGGGTCGTCCCCTTTGAGTTGTCTAACCAGACCAGATGTTCTGGAACCTTTTTTGAAGTTCCTGTAAGTTTATTTCTCAGATGATACCACAGTTGGCATCATTATCAGCCCCTCTTTTAGGGTGGGTGGTAGGTGTGGGATCCATTTCCATGCTATTGGTTTTCATGCAGTAAAAAAGGCCCAGGATACTGCTATTAGAACAGGATGAGGAAGCGTTTTTCCTAAAGTATATTTATGTGAGTCTTTGGGTAGCTCTGCATTCAAAGCCTTATTTACATATCATATTGCCTTGTCCCAGTATATCACCAGATATGGGCACCTACATATTGGGCCTCATGCACACAGATGTATGAATTTATGCTCCAAATATGCTGTATTTGTTTCTGCCAGAACTTGGCAGTTACAGTCCAAGAAGGGAGTGGACCTCTATTAACCAATGGACTACAGTTCCCAGAGGAGGAGAAAGGAGTGGTACCTTTCTGGGCTGCAGTCTGAATAGGGCAGTCTTTTTGCTGCAGGTGTTCGGAGTAAGCACATTGCTCATTTGGACTTGCTGGTAGTTGAGGCAGAAGAAATGTTTTCCCACAGTCGGGAAAAGAGATGGTGTGAGAATCGGGGAGCACTGAGACTGGGAATGAGTTAATACTGAAGGAAGGTTTGCATTGCACTGAAGCTAGAGCACTACAGCCAGATGAATTGAGAACCAGAGTCACACTGAGTCAAAAGAGAGGATGCCCACACAGTGGGACTTCAGTAGCTGTATAGCTGTATTGGTAAGAAGAGGACCGCATGGTCACAACATACTGCTTCTATCAGAAACTACAAGGACTTCTGGTGTTGCATGTAGGAGTAGCTCTGCAGTAGGCGTGCGCTATAGTATAACCACCTCTAGTGTGCACTCCAAACTAGTTATAGTATTATTATTCACTTTGCAGTTGATGAATATTTGTACTGTTTATTTCTGATGTTGTTGATTTATGAGTTGATTCCACTCTAGTGGCACAGAATTCTAAGTTATTTTGGTCTATAGATCACAATGTTTATCAGGCTGTATCAGAATCCATCCTCTGTGTGCTTATGTACTGTATGCTTATACCATAATTTACCCTAAACTGTACCAATACATTGAGTGCCTTTACAACTAAACGGTCATGGGTCTTATTCTTGCTATCGGCTCACAACCAAGTTAAAGGTATCTATGCTCATGTTCTTGTGCTTGCAGTGACTTTAATTAAACCAGGTGTGTCAGACGGACTGAGATTGTTCTTGGAATCGAGGTGCAAAACAGAGAACCCAAATTACCAAGAGGCTCCTTCGGGGATAGCTCTACATATTGATGAAAGTTTTTGGTAGTAAGTGGGATGTCAGTGAAAAGCTGTTAAAAATAATGTTAGATATCCCAGAGGGGAAAAAAAGGATAACACCTGCTTTCTTCCTTTGTAAGAAGACAGGAAGCGTAAAGCCTAAGTTTAGTCAAATATATATATTTTTTAAATCAGCGCAAGGGACAGTACTTACTATTAATGTGAAGTTTCCCTTGGACTTTTGGCTCCTGTTTTTTTTTTATCTGATCCCCCACCCTGACAGTGGTAGTCTTCCAGTGTTGTGGGGGTTAATAGAGGGACCTGTGAGATGCACTCATCAAGAGTGCTGAGTATGCCCACCCTTTCCACCCTCTCCATCATTCATAGAAGCTGTACCATCGCTTCCATGAATGAAAACACATTTAAGAATGGAGGACGGGTGGATAAATGAGAGGCCTGCCTCCGTCATTCCTAGAGCACTTTTCATTGCTGGAAGCTATAGTACAGCTTCTACGAATAGAGGAGGTGGGATGGGACGATGGAAGATTTCAGCTAAAGTGGCAGCCATCAGCCCAAGGGACACTTCATGTTGATAGTAAGTACTGTCCCTTGTACTACTTTAAAAAGATTTGACTAAACGTATAAAGTGATTGCAAACCTAAAACACTTTTTTTTTTAAAAAATAGCGAACATGTTATACTTACCTGCTCTATGCATTGGTTTTGCACAGAGCAGCCCCGATGCTCCCCTTTGCGGCCCCCCGCCGGTGCTCCTGGCTGCTCCCTCTCTGACTGCCCTCATTGCCGATTGTGGGGTGGATCCTGAGCAAGTGGAGTAAAGCCACTCCCTGGACAGGGACAGCCATGTGGCACTACCTGACAATTTACAAGGTAGCTGTTGTCCCATCCATCATGCAAGCAGGAGTCACTTTAAAATTGTGGGCACCTGCATAGCTCCCAACTGTCCCTGATATTGAGGGACTGTCCCTGAATTGGAACAAAGTCCTCCTCATTTGTCCCTCATTTTGGTCTGATCTATATAGTTGTAAAATGCACTTTTTATCTTCCAAAAAGTGTTCCCCAGTGGTAAACCTTATATCCAAACTCTAAATTGCTGCATTTGTAAAGTTCAAAAGCCAGTATAAAGGAATAGTAGTGGTAAAAAAAAAACACTTGTGGGTTTAACTAATCATTTTTTGTATAATTCTCCTTTAAAGGGGCATGGCAGGGGGTATGTCCTATGCCAACATATTTTTGCAAATAGGTATCCCTCATTCCCATCTAAAAAAGTTGGGAAGTATGGGCACCTGGAGACCAAAACAGAGGACAACTTAGATCCCAGTGGATTCCTGCCAGCCTAAAAAAGCTCCACAATGCCAGCTTCAGGGTGGCTATGGAAGTACAGGTACAGTATTTAATCATAGATACTACTTTAATATGAGCCAGTGATCATAAAAAAGTGTCTGGCCAGGAGTTTTTTGGGAGGAGAACTGAGTTGCTCCAAATAATTACTAAGCCTAAGTATTTGCCAAATTATTCTATTAAAGACATAGCGTTTAGGCATTGCTACACTCAAGTAAAAAAGCCAACGGTTAACCCACATCCCTAGCATAAGTGTAGATACACAAACAGATTATCCCCCTTCTTTGGGACTTTAACGGGAAACCAACTCATTCAAAATGACTAGGGAGCCAGAAATGAGGCTAAAAAATTGTTTTAAAACATCACATGACCAGGTGACATAATGAGTCCATTGATCAACGATTGCAAAGGAAGTACATACTGAACCACAAAAATTGAAAGATATGTGTGTGAAAATAGTGAACATAAGACAAAGGAAACATTACAGTGTATATTAAAGACACATAAATGACCACTCACACCGCCACCAGGCGGTGTGTATATATATACATAATATTTAATTATATTTGCAGCTCTGCTTCAAAGGTTTCGTTTCTCTGACATTTTCTGCATTGACCACTAGATGGAGACTGACTCGGCAATGCCACGATGGACTTCTCTGGCTGTGCTCCGCCTTGTGACGGGGGGTTTATGTTTGGGCCTCTGTTTGGACATACACCTTACGTTGGCCCCGCCCCTCCCTCCCCGTGGACAGCCGATGTCGCGCTCTGGCGACGTCACCTTCCAGCTACCATTTCTTTGGTGCCACAAGGGTGATGGCCTGACGTCACTTGCGCATCACTGACTCCCGACCTGCGTCCCTTAGACACGACGCTTGTTGCCTGGCAACCGTCCACATTGCTGGCACCGGAAGCCCGTAACGGCACCCTCGTGCCGTGAGGCCACTACAATGGAGACGCAGCGTTCTGCGTTGCAGCTGTTCCAATTAACACTTAATTGGCAACACCATTTATTAGTCCACCCGTGAACAGGTAAGATTAGGGCTTCCTCTGAACCAGGGACTGAGACTTACGTTTGGAGTGACCATGCAAGGCAAGTACTAGAGCCCTTTTACACACAAGAGAGTATGACTCTGATTGGACCCATTTGTGGTCCAATTTATGGGTCTTCACTTTACTCCAATTTAACTTATTTCCTGTTTCTCCCATCCTCTCAGACTTACCGAGATCCCTCTCTATGGGCAGCAATCCCGGATCAAGTTCTCCTTTTGGGGGACATTAGGAGATATTTCCTGCCCTTTGGTTCTCATCTTCACCAGACCTTTTTGTCTATGACATATAGGTAAGCTGTCTGGACGGCCTACACAATTCTTCCCTTGACTAATAACCTTGATGACTTTATACCCTTGGATCTAGTATACTGAATGTCATGCTTTGTCTATCCTATTCTAGATCAACAATTTAATCTATCACTGGGACCACTCTTCTGTCCCAGTCCCTGCAAGACTCAAGTAGAAATTTTATATCCCTATATATGTGGTATGTACCCTCTATGCATTAGCCTTTTTGAATGTACATGCCCCATCACATCCACTATATTCCTATACAAGCTAATCGGATGGACCTAAAGAAATATATATCTATCTTTTTATCCACCAGATTTGCAGGAGACAGTCCCTGTAATAGACTACTGACCAATATGATACGGGTAGGTGAACCATTATCCACCTTCTCTTACATTTCTTATGCATTTGAATAAAGGGCCCTCATCAGCTTTTTCTTTCTTTTTTCTTCTCCTCTTTTCTTTTCTTTCTTTTTTCCTTCTCTTCTCTCTCTGTTCTTTCCTTTTTCTTTCTTTCACCATCAATAGGTACACACTGTTCACATGGTCTTCTGATCCGGTGAGGACTAAGGTATTAACTCCCATTGAAAATACCAGGTTCTAGATTGTAGGCCCAGGGCATAGTGCCTCCCTCTAGCACATCGCTCCCTCTGGACTTAAGCAGATCCCTAAATCCTTCATCTGAATTTGTGTGAACTCTCTAAGGCCCTATTAGCCGATCCTCTGTATAATACAGTCAGTATATATATGCAGATGAATACTTTATAATTTGAATGATTGTACATTTTGAACCTAACACTTATGTTATGTCCTCTTTCTTCCTTAAATACCATATATAGAGGATTTCTTTTAAATTCCTGGCCACCTACCCCGAAGAAGATCGTATTCTAAACGATTCTCCCCCGCCACCTCGTGGCGGTGTGAGTGGTCATTTATGTGTCTTTTATATACAATGTAATGTTTCCTTTGTCTTATGTTCACTATTTTCACACACGTATCTATCAATTTTTGTGGTTCAGTATGTACTTCCTTTGCAATCGTTGATCAATGGACTCATTATGCCCCCTAGTCATGCGATGTTTTAATCAGACTAACAATAAAAAACAATTTTTTAGCCTCATTTCCGGCTCCCTTGTCATTTTGAATGAGTTGGTTTCCCGTTAAAGTCCCAAAGAAGGGTGGTAATCTGTTTGGGTATCTACTATTAAAGACATAGGGCATTGTAGGGAGCTGTGTGTACCTAGTCCTCCACAGCATCCCTTGTAAAGCCTTTCATATTATTAGACTGTCTAAGCAGCTATGGATTGCATTTTCTTTTTGTGCAGATTAGAAAATAAAAATAGCTATTAATTTGATGTGATATTTGCATGTGATGCACTTTATCAGTAGTCTCACTACCCTATGACTTACATTAAGTATAAAATACCAAAACTTTTGTTAAGCATAGCCAATGCATTTTTATTCCTGGTTTTGGAAAGAGTAGTTAAGGTTTAGACCCCCTGTAAGCTTTTATTGCTGACTGTGTCCTAGATGAGTACACTTACCTTCTATTTGTCCTGGTGGTGAGTGCTGTCCCCGAAACAATAGGTGATTACGTACAGCAGTTGTGAAATTCATTATATTTTATATAAGTGATATCATCTTGAATAAAAAAAATAATCAAATGTGTAAATGAAAGTCCATTGTTTTTGTTTTTGATGAAGGAAGAACTTAAAGCAGACATTTAGGCTCCATGCACACTGTATCTCAAAAACAACCGTTTTTGGTCGTTTTGGCGTTTTTTTTTTAACAGCCCAAAAACACCCCTTTATCCTATGTGTCCATGCACACATGGTCGTTTATTGTCTTTTATCATAAGTGGTGTTTTTGGGCTGTTATCTGAACGCCCTGAATTGCCGTTCAAAAGTCGTTCTCCTGACCACAAAAAACGCCAGACGCCGGTATATCGGCGTCAGGCGTTTTTTGCAGTCAATGGAAGCCAATGAAGAAAAAAATGCCAAAAAACGCAGACGGCGGAAAACGCAGCTAAACGCCGGTAAACGCAGGTCTATCGGCGTTTTTTTGCAGTCAATGGAAGCCAATGAAGAAGAAAAAAAACGCCAAAAAAGCTGACGCCGAAAAACGCCGCTAAATGCCGGTAAACGCTGCTTACAAAACGCGGCAAATAGAATGTTTTGTAAGCAGCGTCTCCTGCCCGACGCTGAAAGAGCCCTATAGCGTCCAGTGTGCATGGAGCCTAAGGGAATAAAAGGATATACTGTATGCTTACCTCACCCTGTCTTTTGCCTGTAGCACCTAGCTAAGGGTGATGGGAGATCCTGGTGAATGCAACACAGGTCTCATGATTGGATGGGAGTGTCTTCCTGTGAAATTTGGGGTACCCATTGTTCACCAAGAATCTCATGGAAGGATTTGTTCTAACTTTTTTTTCCTTCTAATACATAGCATTTTATCCAAGGCTTATAATCTAAAAAAAGGGGACCCTACATTTTACTACAATGTCTGCTTTAATGTTTAATTTAACAAAAAAAATAAAATGGCTTTTAATTTACAAATTTTATTATGGGCTACAAAAATTATATTGTAGCGTGCATTCTGATAGTTTGCTGTCTCCTTCTGGCAGCCATGGAAAATGCAAGCACTTCTTTGTATTTGTAATTTTTTTTATATTTGAAATGAAAACTACCATGCTTTATTAGCTGAATCACCTTCATTATGGAATACACTTACAAGTCTGCTAGATACCTTGGCCCATGGGTTGGAAAAAGGAACCAAAGTACACAGAGAGGGACCAGGCATTCAACACCCTAGAAAGAGTTGCTTGTAGAAATCTCTTACTTCAGGGACAGAAGAAGAGACTCTATCTCAATAATTGTCAACGTAAGAGCTAAAGGAGGCTTCAAATGCAGCCCCTAACATCACAAGGGCTGCACATAATGTGCATTATATGTAATGCTTGAGAGGACTGTCAGAAACTACAGCCCTAATAGACATACCTCCCAGTTTTCTGAGATGGGAACGAGGGACAAATATTAGCAAAAGAATGTAGGCATAGGACACACCCCCTGCCACGCCCCCTTACAGGAGAATTGTACAAAAAAAAAGATAAGTTAAACCCACAAGTGTTTTTTTTTTACCACTACCATTCCTTTATACTGGCTTGTGGAACTTACAAATGCAGCAATTTAGAAGTTGGATGAAAGGTTTAGCACTGGGAAACACTTTTTGAAAGATAAAAAGTGCATTTTATATACAACTATATAGATCAGACCAAAATGAGGGACAAATGAGAAGGAAAGAGGGACAGAGGGACTTTGTTCCAAATCAGGGACAGTTGGGAGCTATGCTCATGTAAAATGTTCCCAGTTTCATATTGTCTCCTGCAGCATATCCCCAGGCAAAAATGTATAAAGAAATGGTAGTAGTAAAAAAAAAGCACTTGTGGGTTTAACTAATCATTTCTTTTAATGTAATTCTCCTTTAATGGGGCGTGGCAGGAGGTGTGTCCTATGCTCCTATGCTTACATAGCCATTAACTTTTGCTAATAGGTGTTTCTCGTTCCCATCTCAAAAAATTTGAAGGTATGCATGAGGCTAGTCAGAGACGTAGCTTGAAGCTTGTGGGCCCCGATGCAAAAGTTGACCCACGAATTCCACCGTGTGTGCAGACACACCCACCGCACACCAATATACTCAAAGTGGCTTAAGAGTTTTGAGTTACCAGAGTTCCTCTTTACATCAGAGGACAGGGATCACCACTGAAGAATCAGAGAACAGAGAACCCTGGCAGGTCACTTAGCAGAGCTCCTTTTCCATCCCAGCACTGTATACAGCTCCCCCCCCCCCCCCACACACACACACACTACACACGGCTGAAATCACATTCCTTTACACTCAGTCTGTCTGTCTTCACAAGGTGTATCTGGCTTTGTGTTGCCGTTCTGACCTGTGAAATTCTCTGGTCAGAATGGCAGGGTAGTTGCAGTAGGCAGAAACACCCTGTGCAGATCATGGCTGACTGGCTGTGTTGTAAAAAAAATGTGATTTCAGCCCTGCAGAGAAGTAGCAGTATAGATGGCTGTAATGGGAAAGGAGCTCAGCAGCCAGCCATAGCATCCAGGACGGAGGGGGTGGTCAGGGGGCTTTGGGGGGGCAAAGCCATGTGACACAAAATCTGGAGCCTGCAGCTCCTCGGGAGCCCCTCAGGAGGTGTTAAGCAATTTCTGAAGGTTTCTTTGTCAGTGTTGGAAGGTCTTGGGGGAAGGTCACCTCCCGGAGGTGTGTGTCTTACCTCACCAGTGACATCGGTCCCATTGTGGCTACAGAACGGCACTCTCCTCCTCTTGCCTCGCTGAGCTCGGTCACCATTCCATGTTGCCAGCACACAGCACAGACACTTTCCCATCCTGGGCTGTTCTCACCTCGTGCTCCTCTCCATTCAGGAAATGGCTCACAGCTTCTCTCCAGCCAATGAGAACGGATGAGTGTGGACTGTGGAAGGCAATGTGGAAGCCCAGTACTGAAGCGTGGCTGTGGGGCCCTAGGGTAGATTAGAGCTGGACTTTGTGGAGGATATAATAATATGACAGGGAGGCTGCAGGGGCACCCTGGAGCTAGGGGCGAGGTTGCGATTGTGACCCCTGCAAAACCTTATGCTGCGCCCATGAGGCTAGTAGATATCAATACTATTACCCTAATGAATGTTCTCACAACAGACTGCTGAGGTCCGAGGGCCACACAACCTATACTAAAGGGCCGCATGCGGATCTTAAGCTGCAGGTTGGTCACCAGGGCTGTAATTGGTCACATCACTGTTCTGATCATTGACCACTAGCCATTGCTAGCCTTATGCTTCTACACAGCCTCTGGGACTGTGTATGGAGTTTAAAATTGTATGGATCAGTAGATGTAGATGGCAGAAGATTATTGGCACAGCAGATAAGTGCAGTGGGGCCTGGAGTAGTAGGGTGGATGTAATGGGGTGGAAAGTCATCTTTAAACTATTGGTGTATAGATGGAATTGCACTTTAAATACCAGGGTCATACTAGCGTCCTGTGATCCCCTTTAAAGCAGGACTCACAGCATTCTACATTGCTGTTAATCTCAGAAATTGAGAATCTTAATTAGAGATGAGAGCATAGGAAATACCTAATTTACAAGCTAAGACTCCTTCACAATCCAATCACAGTTTAAACTATTTTTTATTTGCTTTGATTGCATTAAAGAAAAATAAATGGTTGGGACCTGCCATTTATGTCTGGCAGAGGTATATGAACAGAATAACGTTTTATTAGAAGGTAAACTAACTCATGCATTTCTATTGTGTATTCTGCTATATTAATATATATATATATATATAAATAAATATATATAAATTCTCATACAGGTGAAATATGTTTTTAGGTGTGAGGGTGAAATGCTTGTATTTTGTTATGATCAGGCTTTTACCTGCCAGGATTTACTGCCAACAGAGGGAAAGGGGTCTGCTCTTCTTTATAGAGTGATTGTGGGAGATGAGCATCAACCTACACTAAAATAAAAAGGGTTCTCAAACAAATAGATTTCCACTTGTCTTAGAAATACACATTGTAATAAGTGTACACGTTTTGACTGGAATAACTGACTTTGTTAACTCTTCTCCCATACATGCATTTAGATAGTCCCAGGTCCAACAGCTCTGTTGCGCTACTGGCTGCTTTACTGCTTACTCCTTCCAATATCACCCAGCTGGCCTGTGCAGTAAATGTGAGTTGTGACATCACAAAATGGACCTGGAATGTCTCTGGAATATGTCACAAAGGTAAAATCATCTGTAGGGAAGACCATAATGGAAAGTGGACTTGTGTAAACCTGCTCTCACTTTCAAGTCACTCATGGAACTATGGAGATGAAGTGGCCTGTGAAGTTTGGTGCAATTCCTCTACCATCCAGGTCCAATGGAGGATTCCAGAAAAAGGAAAAGGTAGAGAGACAGCCTTTTATTAAAAAATATAAGCCTTTAATAAAACATGAAATCAAATGATAAAGGGAATCTGGACCAAGATACACACATCCATAAACCACTGGCAACAAAAGTGAGTACACCCCTAAGTGAAAATGTCTAAATTGGGCCCAAAGCATCAATATTTTGTGTGGCCACCATTATTTTCCAGCACTGCCTTGCCTAGGGTTTAGGTCTGGAGACATGCTTGGCCAGTCTATCACCTTTACCGTCAGCTTCTTTAGCAAAGCAGTGACCGTCTTGGAGGTGTGTTTGGGGTCGTTATCATGTTGGAATACTGCCCTGCGGCCCAGTCTGTGAAGGGAGGGGATCATGCTCTGCTTAAGTATGTCACAGTACATGTTGGCATTCATGGTTCAGTCAATGAACTGTAGCTCCCCAGTACCGGCAAGACACACTTGTCTTTGTACCTGGTTGCCACCACACACGCTTGACACCATCTGAACCAAATAAGTTGATCTTGGTCTCATCAGACCACAGGACATGGTTCCAGTAATCCATGTCCTTAGTCTGCTTGTCTTCAGCAAACGGCAGGCTTTCTTGTGCATCATCTTTAGAAGAGGCTTCCTTCTGGGACAACAGCCATGCAGACCATTTTGATGCAGTGTGTGTGGTGTAAGGTTGGAGCACCGACAGGCTGACCCCCCCACCCCTTCAACCTCTGTAGAAATGCTGGCAGCACTCATACGTCTATTTTCCAAAGACAACCTCTGGATGTGACACTGAGCATGTGCACCCAACTGTTTTAGTCCACCGTGACGAGGCCGTTTCTGAGTGGAACCTGTCCTGTTAAACCGCTGTATGGTCTTGGCCACTGTGCTGCAGCTCAGTTTCAGGGTCTTGGCAATCTTCTTATAGCCCAGGACATCTTTATGTAAAGCAACAATTCTTTTTTTCAGATCCTCAACGAGTTCTTTGCCATGAGGTGCCATGTTGAACTTCCAGTGATCAGTATGAGAGAGTGAGAGCGATAACACCAAATTTAACACACCTGCTCCCCATTCACACCTGAGACCTTGTAACACTAATGAGTCACATGACACTGGGGAAGGAATATGGCTAATTGGGGCCAATTTGGACATTTTTACTTAGGGGTGTACTCACTTTTGTTGCCAGCGGTTTAAACTTTAAACTTTTGTGAGATACTGTATATATACAGTATTTCACAAAAGTGAGTACACCCCTCACATTTGTGTAAATATTTTATTCTATCTTTTCATGTGACAACACTGAAGAAATTACACTTTGCTACAATGTAAAGTAGTGAGTGTACAGCTTGTATAACAGTGTACATTTGCTGTCCCCTCAAAATAACTCAACACACAGCCATTAATGTCTAAACTGCTGGCAACAAAAGTGAGTACACCCCTTAGTGAACATGTCCAAATTGAGCCCGATTAGCCTATTTCCCTCCCCGGTGTCTTCTGGCTCATTAGTGTTACAAGGTCTCAGGTGTGAATTGGGGAGCAGGTGTGTTAAAATTGGTGTTATCGCTCTCACTCTCTCATACTGGTCACTGGAAGTTTAACATAGCACCTCATGGCAAAGAACTCTCTGAAGATCTGAAAAAAAGAATTGTTGCTCTACATAAAGATGGCCTAGGCTATAAGAAGATTGCCAAGACCCTGAAACTGACCTGCAGCATGGTGGCCAAGACCATACAGCGGTTTAACAGAACAGGTTCCACTCAGAACAGGCCTCACCATGGTCGAGCAAAGAAGTTGAGTGCACATGCTCGGCGTCATATCCAGAGGTTGCCTTTGGGAAATAGATGTATAAGTGCTGCCAGCATTGCTACAGAGGTTGAAGTTGTGGGGGGTCAGCCTGTCAGTGCTCAGACCCTACACAGCACACTGCATCAAATTGGTCTGCATGGCTGTCGTCCCAGAAGGAAGCCTCTTCTAAAGATGATGCACAAGCAAACAGTTTGCTGAAGACAAGCAGACTAAGGACATGGATTACTAGAACCATGATCTGTGGTCTGATGGGACCAAGATAAACATATCTGGTTCAGATGGTGTCAAGCGTGTGTGGCGGCAACCACGTGAGGAGTACAAAGACAAGTTTGTCTTGCCTACAGTCAAGCATGGTGGTGGGAGTGTCATGGTCTGGGTCTGCATGAGTGCTCCCGGCACTGGGGAGCTACAGTTCATTGTGGAAACCATCAATGCCAACATGTACTGTGACATAATGAAGAAGAGTATGATCTCCCCCCTTTGGAGACTGGGCCGCAGGGCAGTATTCCAACATGATAATGACCCCAAACACACCTCCAAGATGACCACTGCCTCACTAAAGAAGCTGAGGGTAAAGGTGATAGACTGGCCAAGCATGTCTCCAGACCTAAACCCTATTGAGCATCTGTGGAGCATCCTCAAATGGAAGGTAGAGGAGCACAAAGTATCTAACATCCACCAGCTCCGTGATGTCATCATGGAGAAGTGGAAGAGGACTCCAGTGGCAACCTGTGAAGCTCTGGTGAACTCCATGCCCAAGAGGGTTAAGGCAGTGCTGGAAAATAATGGTGGTCACACAAAATATTGACACTCTGGGCCCAATTTAGACATTTTCACCTAAGGGTGTACTCACTTTTGTTGCCAGCGGTTTAGACATTAATGGATGTGTGTTGAGTTATTTTGAGGGGACAGCAAATTCACAAAGTTATATAAGCTGTACACGTACTACTTTACATTGTAGCAAAGTGTTCTCTCTTTAGGGTTGATGAAAAGATATAATAAAATATTTACAAAAATGTGAGGGGTGTACTCACTTTCGTGAAATACTGTATACTGTGTGTATATATATATATATATATATATATATATATATATATATATACACACACACACACTGTTTTGTCAAAAGTATTGTGACGCCTGCCTTTATACGCACATGAACTTTAATGGCATCTAAGTCTTAGTCCATAGGGTTCAATATTGAGTTGGCCCACCCTTTGCAGCTATAACAGCTTCAACTCTTCTGGGAAGACTGTCCACAAGGTTTATGAGTGTGTCTATGGGAATGTTTGCCAATTCTTCTAGAAGAGGTCAGGCTCTGATGTTGGACGAGAAAGCTTGGCTGGCAGTCTCTGCTCTAATTAATCCCAAAAGTGTTCTATCGGGTTGAGGTCAAGTTCCTTCACTCCAAACTCCCTCATCCATGTCTTTATGGACCTTGCTTTCAGAACAGTGTTGCTTCTCTCATATATTCTGTGCCTGCTTGCTCTACAGTGGGAAGGTTGCAGGGTGTGTGGTCATCAACTTTGTCAATGCTGATTCACAAGCCCGTAGCTTGTCAATCACAGCTGGATACACCTAGTCCTGCTTACTGCCTTTGGATTGGCAGCACTGCCTCTATTGCTGAAACCCTCCCCCTGTGACCTAAAGTGTCTGAGAGAGGGAGCAAGTGAGACACAATTGAAGAAAGTCAGGGAAGGCAGAGCAAGTTACTGTATTATGACTGTGCATTACATATTAACTGTATTTAGTATTTGTTTATGCTGCCATACAGGAGCCTTTAATTGTACTTTATTAAGCCCTCGGAACCCTGTGAGAAAGCTGGTAGGATTTCATAAGGCATTGGTTTCCCATAGTGTGCTCCCTTTTGTCTGTGAATGCACTGGTAAAGCAAGTTTGACAAGGCACATTATGCCCCCAATGTGAATGTTCTTAATAGAGGAGGCAGTTGCCTTCACATGTAGTCTCACAAACCTTTAGGAAACCAGTGGTGTCCCCCCACTTTATTGGTGCTCAGTTAAATGCCCTTTCTTATATTTGTGATTAAGTACTGCCCCCAGTTACATTCTTGGTCAGTAAAATGTTTTGATTACATTGGTGGTCAGCGTAGTGCCCCCCTGTTACATTTGTCATCTGTGTAGCCCCCTCATTATACTGGTAGCCAGTTTAGGGTCCCCTTTACATTGATGAATAGTGTAGTGTACCCTGTTACATTGGTGATCAGTATAGTCTCCCTGTTAGATTAATGTTCAGTAAAATCTCCTCTGTTACATTTGTGTTCACCCCCTCCCCCCCTTTGTTGATTGTCAACTGAAAACCTGAAATTACTACTTGTATAGTGATCCTTTAAAAGTTCTTCTTGCAATGTACACTTTATTTGATTAAGTTCACATTTCTTTTTTCCCCAATAGTTGCCATGTGGATGACAGCAGCTGATTTTTCAACTAAGTGCTGGTATTGGCTGATATCTGCACTGATATTGGGATTCCTGTTCCTATTGCCCTTCATTGTTCATCTTACATGGACTTATGGCTTAAGGCTTCATAACAAGTTTAAAAGTAGGTATATTTTATTTATCATTAAAAAAAATGCAATTCATGTTTTGCAAAAAAAAAATTTTCCCTTTACTTTTATCTTTTTTATCGTTCCTTCTTGTCCCTGAACAGTTTCGGGACAAGGTCAACCGGTAGACAGGGTGAAAATGAAAAAACTGCATATCCCCTCCCTTTTTATTATGAATTAGTCAGTATCTGTTCAAGAAAAGAACATATTTAAAATATTATAAATTAAATTAGGTTTAGTTCATTCAAAAACAGAACTCGTTCACATTTTTTAACAGTGTATATTTTAGTAGTATCAGTGCTTCCACTTTTTTTAGGCCTGTTGTGTGTGAATGCATAATATGCTGTATGTTGATCCTGCTTTAACTTTTACCACACGGTACACTAATAGTAGTACAATAAGCCCCATCGATAAGCATTGATATCAGTAATCGCAATAATAACCCCCTGCACTGGTGTCAGTAACAGCAATAATAACCCCAGTTTCCACAATAATACCTCTGGCATTGGTGCCAGTTTCCACAATAATAGGCTCCAACATTGGTGCCACTTCCTGTAATAACCCCCTGCATTGGTGCTGGTTTCTTCATTATTAATCCTCATCATTGGTGCCATTTTCTGTAATAATAACCCCTGGCATTGGTACTGGTTCCCGTAATAATCCCCAGCATTGGTGCCAGTTTACGCAGAAATAAGCCCCAGCATTGGTTACATTTTCTGCAGAAATAACCACCAGCATTGGTGCCAGTTTCCAAAGAAATAACCCCCAGCATTACTGCCAGTTTTCACAGAAATAACCCCCAGCATTGGTGCCACTTTCCGCAGATGATAACCCCCAGCATTGGTGCCAGTATCCACAGAAATAACCCCCAGCATTGCTGCCAGTTGCTGTGTCTGTCTGTGCCAAGACAGAGAAACGTATTCTCCACAAGAGTCATTTGTGATTGCAGATAACTCCAAGAAGTTTAGCAATCTTGACAGATTTAAGTAAAACCAAGCACTGTGCAATCTCATTTCCTTGTCCCACCTTAGTCAACCTAATCTTTGGATTCCTACACCATAAGGGCTCTTCCAGTTTTTTCAACTTCCCTTTTTAAAGAATCGATAAAACATCTTCATGGACTGAATCATATCAAGAATGATATAAATTCACTAATGTAAAATAATCAATATTTGCCAAAACCACAATATTTTCAACAGGGAGAGGGGGAAATAATCTGTGCATGAGACCTTAATCCTGAACTGTACACCACTTTCTGTTCCAAAATAGGACCATTTATGTAAATGATCACAGACATGCCCTGGATATCTGTTAATGTTTAAATATTTTATTCTTGCAGATGAGGAAGTGTGGGAAACTGATGGAACTGATGCTGTAAGTGAATGATGTTGAATAAGCAGTGCTAAAAATGATTTGCTCATTGCACAATTATGGTTCTCTACATGGTGGAGCCTGGTGGGTTGAGCCTCCTTATGTCTTCACTTCTCTGACAGTAACATCCAGCTGCCAGATTTTTTTAACTTTTATACCACCTTTGTGTGTTCCAGTTCCCACTCTTACATGAAAAAAAAAAAAAAACAGGGATGGTGCAAGCCCCCATAATGGCCACAGCAGGTAATTAACCCCAGGAACTCAGTGCAGAGATCTCATCAATAGCGTCTCTGATATACAAGAGAAACTTTATCAAACCAAACATAAAAATATCAGTTTTAGGTAGAGTGAAAATGTAAAATCGTGCCTCGTTTGTGCTGAAAACCACACTGGAATTTGGTTTCTAGTCATATATGGGTGATAGTGTGGGAAAGTCAGAGTGTTCCTCCAGTAGAATGTGCCCAATATAGAATAATTGCAGGATCCCTTTTTTGGGGTGTGGGCTGCTGCCTTTTTGGTCAGACCTTATGGCCGTTCTTGCATATAGACTAGGAAATGTAGAAGACAGCTGCCGTTGCAATCTCAGCTGTCATTTTGCCAGTGTGGTCTCCATGACCTTGTAAATAGACATCCAGCATGGGAATCTTTCCCATTTAACAGTTGGCAGCAACAGCCCTGAAGAAGGGGGAGTCCATGCCTCCAAAACGCATTGGCTTGATACACTTGTCATTACCCTTTGGACAATTGGACAACTGATGCTTCTTCCCTCCTGTTTTTCCTAGTGAAAATGTAAAACGAAACTGTAGCATGGCAAATAGTAACAACCCTTTCATAATTTTCAAGTAGACATTCTCACCCATTATGGCAGACTGACCTTGTCCTGAAAACCACACTGGAATTTGGTTTCTAGTCATATATGGGTGATAGTGTGGGAAAGTCAGAGTGTTCCTCCAGTAGAATGTGCCCAATATAGAATAATTGCAGGATCCCTTTTTTGGGGTGTGGGCTGCTGCCTTTTTGGTCAGACCTTATGGCCGTTCTTGCATATAGACTAGGAAATGTAGAAGACAGCTGCCGTTGCAATCTCAGCTGTCATTTTGCCAGTGTGGTCTCCATGACCTTGTAAATAGACATCCAGCATGGGAATCTTTCCCATTTAACAGTTGGCAGCAACAGCCCTGAAGAAGGGGGAGTCCATGCCTCCAAAACGCATTGGCTTGATACACTTGTCATTACCCTTTGGACAATTGGACAACTGATGCTTCTTCCCTCCTGTTTTTCCTAGTGAAAATGTAAAACGAAACTGTAGCATGGCAAATAGTAACAACCCTTTCATAATTTTCAAGTAGACATTCTCACCCATTATGGCAGACTGACCTTGTCCTGAAAACCACACTGGAATTTGGTTTCTAGTCATATATGGGTGATAGTGTGGGAAAGTCAGAGTGTTCCTCCAGTAGAATGTGCCCAATATAGAATAATTGCAGGATCCCTTTTTTGGGGTGTGGGCTGCTGCCTTTTTGGTCAGACCTTATGGCCGTTCTTGCATATAGACTAGGAAATGTAGGAGACAGCTGCCGTTGCAATCTCAGCTGTCATTTTGCCAGTGTGGTCTCCATGACCTTGTAAATAGACATCCAGCATGGGAATCTTTCAAGTAGACATTCTCACCCATTATGGCAGACTGACCTTGTCCTGTAGACAATGTACAGTTTTCAATTCCAAAAAAAATACATTAAAAAAAGCTAGGGAAAAGATTGTTGTTTGGCACAAGATATATGTAAAGTCTCTTCTGCAAAAAAGCTCTACCTCCTAGCATTTTTAGGGGCTTAGTTCAGCTTTAACATCAATGACTGTTCAACTTACATTTTCTAATAAGTTATAAAGAATTTTCTTTATCTTCAATGTGATTTTATTATTTGAACTAGTCCTTTATGTTCTATGCAGGATGAAATTGCATATGCAGAACTGAATGTCCACGCACTAACTTATGGAAGAAGAAAGCTCAACTCCTAATTCTCAATCAGCATCTACCTGGAGTACAAGAAGCTCATTTAGCAATCACCAAACCCTGTATCTCTTTATTGTTTTATTATTTTATTTTCATTTTTAGAAAATATTTCCTATTAAACACTGTAGAGAAATGAGAGAAAAAGAGGCAGAACTCCAGGAAAATATAAAAGACATTTATTGGACCAATTCAACTTTTTAAATTCCCTAATGTATTTAACAATACCGTATCATTTGTATAACCCATTATA
Organism: Glandirana rugosa; assembly: GCA_018402905.1. Taxonomy (NCBI): domain Eukaryota; kingdom Metazoa; phylum Chordata; class Amphibia; order Anura; family Ranidae; genus Glandirana; species Glandirana rugosa. The sequence goes on from BLSH010191992.1 coordinate 140,396, forward strand.
TTTTTATTTATTATTATTATTCTCCCAGAATCACTTGTAGAACTGAAATTATACTGGGAGTAGGGGAGCATGTGCTCTGAACCAGTCAGCTTCTGCATTGCATAGTTTTTTCAGCTTTACTAGGAATGAGTAAAACTTACAGTTTTTACATTGCCAAAATGTAATTCATTTTGCAAAATATGTTGGCATCAAGAGGGAAGGACAAAATAATGTTCTTTAAAGCAGGGCTTTTTTTCTCAGAGACAAGGTGTCGAAACTCAAACACCCCTACCCACCCCTAGAACCTACCCCAGAAGCACACCCTAGAACTGCCCCTTTAGAGAACAGGAAACCAAGTATAATTTGGGGGCTATGCAAGTAATTTGTATGGAATTTAATAAAAAGCAATGCAGGAAAATGTGCAAATGAGCCACAGCCTAGTACAGTGAAGAGGCAGCCCAGTCCAACAAATAGACAGTCGCAACCCAGTCTAGCAAAGAGTCTAGCCTCAGTCTAGTCCAGCAAAGAGACAGCCGAGGCCCAGTCCAGCAAAGAGACCACCCAGCCCAGTAGAGAGGCCACCCAGCCTAGTCCAGCAAAAAGACTGCCCAGCCCAGTCTAGCAAAAAGACCATCCAGCCCAGAAAAGAGACCACCCAGCCCAGTAAAGAGACCACCCAGCCCAGTCCAGGACTGCCCAGACCAATGCAGCAAAAAGACCGTCCAGCCAAGTCCAGCAAAAAATCCACCCGGCTTAGTCCAGCAAAGAGACCATCCAGCCCAGTAAAAAGACCACCCAGTCCAATCCAGCAAAAAGACCATCCCAGCCCAGTCCAGCAAAAAGACTGTCCAGCCCAGTCCAGCAAAGAGACCGCCCAGCCCAGAAAAAAGACCACTTAGCCCAGTCCAGCTAAGAGACCGCCCAGCTCAGTAAAAAGACCACCCAGCCCAGTCCAGTAAAAAGACCACCCAGCCCAGTCCAGTAAAAAGATCACCCAGCCCAGTCCAGCAAAGAGATCCCCAGCCCAGTAAAGAGAGTGCCCAGCCCAGTAAAAAGACCACCCAGCCCAGTCCAACAAAGAAACCGCCCAGCACAGTCCACTGCAAAGAGACCGCCTAGCCCAGTCCACTGCAAAGAGACCACCCAGCCCAGTCCAAAACAAATAAACCACCCATAGAAAAAAAACGAAGCTGGATAGCCACACTGCAATATATTCACCTTTATTGCATAATTAAAAGCAGAACATCAATGGCATAAGGAGATGAACTAACAGGCACAGCTAACGAGTTTCCCACCATGATCTATGCTTAATCATAGCTAAAGTACAAATCCCCAAAACAGACATATATATATATATATATACACACACATCTATATGTGGGTGTATATGATGTTGATTTGGAAATTATCTAATTAAACAATCAGAATCATCCGTGAAAGTCCAAGGGGAGTGACCATAAATTAAGCCACTGGGACTTAATCTCCAGAGTATATTATTAAACATTCATTGTCACAATAACATCAGAAGATTTAAAAAAAAACATCAAAAAACCTTCGTACACCCAATAAAATTTGTCTTATTGTATTAAAAATACATGTGCATTAGAAAAATACAACATAAGAAATAATAAATCTTATACATATATATAGAATAGTATATCCTCCCCTCTACATGGCAGACCCTGTCATTCATCTATGAGCTGCCGGGAAATACAGTGTATACATGTCAGCACACATCCACTCCAGCTAAAATGCACTGCATGCCAAAAACCATACATGATGATCACAGATGAACCATATAAAATACATATGAATAAAAGATTGGTGGTAGACATACCATAGATGGGGGCACCTATAATAACAATATCCATAGAAACGTTAAGTAGTAACTAATTGGTGTCAACCCCCCCCGGTGTTTTCGGAGAAACCATCCAACCCGGTAACTGGACTTAAAGATAAAGAAAAAGAAAAGTGAAAGGGAAAAACTCGAACTCCTACAGTACAGGACAGCTGAGCCAGGGTAAAATATAAAAAGAGATCCCAAACTAGAACCTGACACAATATAAGTGTAGCACCCTGGGTTGAGTCGGGATGCTGAAAAATTTAGTTTTATCTAGGTGGTAACTAACCTGGCTGATTATGAGTAGGATCTTCGGACTTCCTCTCCAATTCCAAATTTAATGCATCTCTCTTCTCTGCCACTGGGGGGCATTGTCATTCCTGGCACTGTACTGACAAGATGTAGATGAACTTGGAATGTGAGTGGATAGGTTGTTCTAGCCAATGGGTGGGGGTTTTGTTAGGCCCCATGGCCTGCTGGGAGAGCTTATTTATTGGAGGGGAGTCAGGTGATTGGGGTTCGGTGCCACCTGGACAGCTGGGGTGCCTGTCCTGGCAGAGGAGGTATTGGATTGGAGTGTGCAAACCAGTCACAACGGAGCCCACACCCAGACTGGGGCAGGGCAATGTATGACTACACCCTCCCCACTATGTCATTATTGGGTATAAAGGTTTGTGGTCTAAGCATGGTACACTTGGCTCTGAGGAAGAGGTTCGGACCTCAGCCTGTGTGGGATACCATTTGTATGTGGCATACCAGCTATGAACATGAAGCTTTTTTGTATCAACATGCTCTTTTCAAGAACTTGTTTGTGAGTATGATTTTATGGCTTTCTAATAAATTTATCACTGAGGATAATGCACTGGGCCAGTGCGCCCTTGTTCTTGTGTTTCCACCTGGTCAGATGTCTGGATGGAAATGTGTTAAAAGCTCAGGCTTGAGCTTGGGGCCTATCCGGGAGTTAGGCAGTCCCAAGCCTACCCAGGAGAGGAAGAAGCTGCAGAGGTTGGGGCTTAGTGCGAGCTTAACTGAGTCTTGCCGGTTCTGCCAGCTGGAGAACCCCACTTTGCCAGAGGTGGAAGTACACAGTTGCCAGTCGAGGGATTACCATTCCTGTTGTGTGCAGCAAATCGTGAGCCAGGAGGCTAAGGGGTGACGCTTCCAAGAAGGTTCAGCAAGTGAGCTGAGTTATTGAGGAAAAAGGCCAATTTTATTCTACACTGCATCACACCCACCATGCCTAGTAATCCACACTATGAGGATGGATGTCAGCTTTCTCTGACCCTGAAGTTCATTATCAGCTCTTCAGAGGTTGGGGCCATGGCTACATAGGAAACATTAAATAGAAACACTAGAGATATAATGTATACAACAGTGAGACAGCAACAAAACATGGAGGAATCTCCACCTAATGCCCAATAATCTATATGAAGCATAACATGGAAACCCTATAGGCGCAGTACATATGCCCACATCGTGACAGGACCCAAAAGAATCACCCAAGTCACGACAAAACCATGTATAACCTGCCACTCTACAGGGAAGATAGGCTGATGAAAAACTAAGAATGGAGCGTCAACCACGTCTACTCATATGTCCCATTCAAAGTTAAGGCCTTCTGGCTTTCTAGTGTTAATATGGAATATCCAATAAACCTCTCTTTTACATAACAGCCTGAACCGATCACCACCTCTCTTGGGTAAAACTATCTTCTCTACTCCCTGAATGCATAGGCTGGTGGTGTCCTTGTCGTGGCAATCAAACCAGTGTCTCGCTAGGTTAGTGGAGTGATTTTTCTCAATGTCTTATAAATGAACATGCAATTGATCCCTCGGCTCGCGGGTCGTACGACCCACATATTGAACTAAACATAGCCGGCAGGTAATAACATAAACTACTTACTTGGTTTTACAGTTAATAAATGATGTAGTTTTAAAATCTTTATTAAGTGTAGTAGAATGAATCATTTCCCCCCTTTTAACATGAGGACAGCAAGGGCAGCCACTACCTCCGCACCAATAGGTGTCTCTAAATTGTAACCAATGTCGCGGTCTACTGGTATACAGGCTGGAGGACAAAGTCTTTTCCAAGGTCGGAGCCCTAAGGAACACTGACTTAATCCCTCCAGACAGAATACGGGCATAAACATAAGTCATTATAAAGTACCGGTAGGTACTTCACAATTATGTTCCGTATTTAATCAAATTCAGAGCTAAAAGGGGTGGAAAAAAATGGGACATCAACAGATTTGTGGTGGCCAAGCTTGTTATTCCGTCTATTATTCCTGTTAGATTTTTTTACTTCATCACAGAGAAGGCCCCTTCTCTCTGTGCTGCATGCAATATTCTTAGCTCTGTTGAGAACCAGCAAAGAGACCACCCAGCCCAGTAAAGAGACCACCCAGCCCAGTTAAAAGGACCACCCAGCCCGGTCCAGCAAAGAGACCACCCAGCCCAGTCCACAGCTAAGAGTCCCCCCAGACCATTCCAGCAAATAGACCACTCAGCCCAGTCCACAGCAAAGAGACCACTCAGCCCAGTCCAGCTAAGAGACCACCCAGCCCAGTTCACAGCATAGAGACCTCCCAGTCCACAGCAAATAGACTGCCCAGCCTAGGCCAGCAAAGAGACCACCCAGCAAAGTTCAGCAAAGAGACCACAGAGCCCAGTCCACAACAAAGAGACCACCCAGCCCAGTCCAGCAAAGAGACCACCCAGCCCAGGCCACAACAAAGAGACTGCCCAGCCCAGTCCACAGCAAAGAGGCCACCCAGCCCAGTTCACTCCACAGCAAAACTCCATTCAGCACCATTTTGTTAACACCAGAAATCTCCAGTACAGACCAGTTAACATGAGGTTATTGAGGAGACGGAGGAGGACAGCCTGGCTACCTACCCACACTATCCATGATCAGATTCCGTGCCACACTTCTCACAGTGACACACAGCATCAAAATGAGCTTCTGGATGGCATGGAAAGGCAGGGCAGAGTACAGATCACTCTGCCTGCCACTCTCACAAGCGGCAGCCGTTCGATCCCTCAGGACAGTGGCAGCACGCAGCAGGCTACATAGGAGGAGGAGAAGCCAGGAGTAAACACAAGATATGGGGGATAGCTCTGGCGGAGGTGCCTTAATGTTTGATTCCCCCCGCAGGCAGCAGGCTGAAGCTATACAGATTAGGAGGAGAGGAGGGAGTGCTCTGGCAAAGGTGGCGGAATGGCGTCCAGCGCATTCCACCAGAAAAAAAGCCCTGGTTTAAAGTATAACTAAAGTGAGGACTTTTATAGCTTTAGTTTTCGATAGAGTGGGGAGGGATTAGAACACCTGTCAGACTTTTACTGCTATTTGTGCC